>JAAIIK010000091.1:788094-805872 GCA_014706435.1 Silurus glanis | reverse complement strand
TCTTTCTTTCATGCTTTCTTTCTTTTTATTTATTTATTTATTTATTGTTTGTTTGTTTGTCTGTTTACAATAACAGATAAAAAGAAATGCATTCGCAATACATTTACAATACATTACCCCATTTAATTTGCCCAAAAGTATTTGTTTTACATTCATATAATATTTTCATATACTGTATATTGAACTAATTCCATTCAGTTCAATAGAATATAGACATTTTAAGATATTTAACTTAAACGTGTTGTCCCATACTCTGTAACAAATACTGAGTAATAAGCAGAAGAAGAAGAACAAGAAGCGGAAATTATTATTATTATTATTATTATTATTATTATTATTATTATTATTTACAGGTGGTCATAATGTGATAGAAGAGTGTCTGCAAGAGTGAAAGGGAAAGTTTATAGGACTGTGGTGAGACCTGAGATGTTGTACGGTTTAGAGACAGTGGCATTGAGTAAAAGACAGGAGGTGGAGCTGGAGGTAGCAGAGCTGAAGATGTTGAGGTTTTCGTTGGGAGTGACGAGGATGGACAGGATTAGAAATGAGTTTATTAGAGGGACAGCGCATGTAGGACGTTTTGGAGACAAGGTGAGGGAGGCGAGATTGAGATGGTTTGGACATGTGCAGAGGAGGGACATGGGGTATATCGGTAGGAGAATGCTGAAGATGGAGCCACCAGGAGGGAGGAAAAGAGGAAGGCCAAGGAGGAGGTTTATAGATGTGGTGAGGGAAGACATGCAGGTTGTTGGTGTGAAAAAGGCAGATGTAGAGGACAGGGGGGTATGGAGACGGATGATCCGCTGTGGCGACCGCTAATGGGAGAAGCCGAAGATTTACAGGTGGTCATAAAATTATGACTAAGCAATAAAAAATTATCTTTGGAGAAAGTTGGAAACAGAAGCTTTTTTGGAAGCTTTTGTTGAAGTGTACACTGTATGGGTTAGGCAGATTGTAAGTTGAGGAAGTTGATTTTCTTTTTAAAGAGCTAAAAGAAATCAGTGCATGTGCTTTCTAAAATATCCTGCCTTTCACTCAGGTGACTAAGTGGGCATGGTTTATTTAAACTCCACCCCCAGCTCTCGTTCCTTCTTCCTTCCTTGTGGGGCAGATACCCCCCCTGGGTACTGGGATAAATCACCGTGAGGAGCGTGTACTGCACAATGTGTGAGTGTGACGAATTCACTCCGGCACAAGTGCCCTCTTCAGTACACACACTCTCTGCTCGCACGTGAGTGTTGCTGTTATTATTATTATTATTATTATTATTATTATTATTAACAATATAGCTTTTATTTAGCCATACTTGCATGAGCTTTATAGTAAATCGAAAATCTGCACAATCTGAGTTGATCACTTTACTTTACACTAACACTTAGTATGTTAATTGTAATATAACTCACCAAAAAGGTAAACAAATTAAAGATATAATAAAAAAATTAAATATCACATTTACAAAATGACTGTGATGTGGTAGAATGCCCAGGTTTTCCAAGCTTCTAACATTTTATAGTTCCAAAAATAAAATAATGATAACGATATGAAATTCTGTTGCATAACTTGAAAATGAACAAAGAATTATGGATTTTGAAAAAAGAATTAAGAATTCTCTGCACTTATCCTGTGTATAGTCATTACACCGCAAATGTGTGTTTATAGATAACACTTTTGTATTTACTCAGGCACCCCGAGACAAGGCCATAAAAAGGACAATATTTTTTTAAGCTGAAGGTATTATACAGGCTTCCTTATCACACATTTGACACTGTGTCATTAGGTGAAGTTTGGTTGTGTAAAGAGATTGAGAATGATGTTAAAAACAAGAATTCTTGGACTTTCCCTGCTTGTATGTTCTTTCCATGCTTTAAGAGAAGTCTGGTTTCTTCCCCCAGTCCAAAGACTGACTGACTGACATGACGGTGTCAATAGTGTCTCCTGACTTGTGCATTGGGAACCCATTCTAAGATATGTAAATGAATAAATATTTAACTTATGCTTAATTATCACTGACCACCAGTTTGCTAGGCTTAGCATAGCTATTAACTAAAGACACAGGAAGAGTTTTTAAAGATCATGGGTACAATGTATTTTGTATATCCCAAGTAGGGATATATACTGATGCAATGCAATGCGATACAATTCACCTCTATTACGACCATCATTTTTCAGCCAAAAAAGATTCGATTGAAACCTATTCTATTCTGGTTGCCACCTGACAATAGCAGTTGGTGGCTGAACACTGAACATGAACGGTGGCTTTATTTTTCCTTTAGGTGCCTACCCTTGTGCAGATGTAAAGACATCATGGCAGCATTTAAAGGCATTTGGACAAAGCCATTCTGGCGTGCAGTCTCCGGCGAATTCTTAGCCACGCTTATATTTGTGCTTATTGGTCTTGGCTCAACCATCAACTGGGCAAAGGATAAGGAGAATCAACCACCGGCTGACCTGGTGCTCATTTCGCTGTGTTTCGGGTTAAGTATCGCCACCATGGTGCAGTGTTTTGCTCATATCAGTGGAGGCCACATAAACCCGGCTGTCACCGCTGCCATGCTAGTCACAAGAAAGATAAGTCTTGCCAAGGCTTTGTTTTATGTACTTGCACAGTGTTTGGGTGCCATTACCGGGGCAGGGATTCTCTTCCTGGTTACGCCAAGTGCTGTTCAAGGAAGTTTAGGTGTTACAACGGTAAGATGTGCCAGATTGTTTTCAACCTTGTTTAATGGTAATTTGAGTTAATCTTACGGTTTTTAATGATTCAAAGATACAGGTCTGTAAATAAAGGGCAAAAAACTTTGATCATTAGCTTTGAACTTTGATCATTAGCAAGCAACAAGAAACCAATAATCAATCATTTGAATTGAGGTTTTATCAATTCTAGGCCAATTTCTGTCATTTACACTAAATCCTATAGCAAATGTGGTGTAAAGTTTTTATCACATCTACTTTAGTTCCTACCTGCAATTAGTTTCTGTTCAGGTAGACACTAAAACCTGTAAGAAGCCAAGTAGAAGTAATATTATGTAACTGCTAAACTTTTTCTCATTCTTTGTCTTTGATCAGGTCAACTCGAGTATCTCAGTGGGTCATGCCCTGGTTGTGGAGCTCTTGATCACTTTTGAACTTGTCTTCACTGTGTTTGCTACCTGCGACAACAAACGTAATGACCTCAAAGGTTCCGCCAGCCTTGCCATCGGCATTGCTGTAGTCATCGGCCATCTTTTTGCGGTTAGTTGATATAACAATCCAGTGGGGTATTTTTTTTTCTGATCTAAATCAGCTGATCCCTCTCATTAACCAGTATTAGGGGCTTTAGAATATAGTAAAGCAGTTGGATTTAAAAATGTTGTAAGAAATTTTAAGATCAGACCTTCTGAAGATCTTGGATCTAAACCCTAAACTCAATACTTCTTATTACCTTGATACAATAAGCTTGTTTTATTGACTGGGGTAGTATAATTAGATTTAGAACAGAATATTTGAACACAGTTCAGTTCTATCCTACTTCAAACCCATTAAAAACAATTGATCTCATTAGGAAACCTCTGACGTCTCTCTCTGTATCACCTGAACACTTGGTGTGACCATAGCTACATCCTCCCAAAAGTAAATTCCCTACGGACTTTACTTAGAGCCCAGCCTAGAAACAGCACTCTCAAACACACCACTCTGTTTCTTTTTTCTCTGTTTTTTTTCATTCGTTCCTCGTAAGTTAATGTTCGAACAAGTTAGGATTTACACATTGCCAGCCTAAAACCATTCTTTGGATATTTAGACGGTGTTTGCCAATTTTACGCACTCAAGAGAAAGCCGTTTTCACAACGGTGCCTACTGGGAAATACAGTTACTCAACTCATTTGGTTTTGTAAATGAGTTTATTTCATTCCACAACCTCATCGGGGATTTTATATAACAGCAGAGTTGCAGCTCAAGTGTGGAAACTAAAAAGAGGTGTAATAAATATGTTTGCAATATAAGAGAAAACAATGCATTACCTCACAATTCAGGCCCTTTACCTCTCACTCTAATAGCACTCCAAAATAAGATTACAGCTTGGAAAGTAGACCTTCAAAAAAATTGTACATTAGAAGGCAAAATATGTCAAGGCCTTAAATGTCTGTGATGCAAACGACATGTACCATAAAGCCACACCATATCTTAAGTTGTATACTGTTACAGATACCTTACACTGGAGCCAGCATGAACCCAGCTCGGTCTTTTGGACCTGCAGTCATCACATTAAGCTGGGAAAGCCACTGGGTAAGTATATATATACATATAGCAGCCATCTTGCTTGATCACTTTTTTGTACTTTAAAATCCAGCACTGGTTGTATATATTATCACTTTAACATTGTTATCATATGCTATATTTAAACCCATGCACCATGTAGCTAGGAGGGCAATTATGCCATAAGGGAATGCAGAGAAGGTACCACTAAGTGTAATCCAATAAGGTCGCATATCCATGTCCTCCTGCCAGGAACAATTAATCTGATCTCTTAGTGCTCGAAGGGCATCGTTACCTTCATTTCTTTCCGTAAGGTTGATAAGGCAATCAAAATGTCACTTCTGATACCAGGTTACAAATGAAATGTTGACAGATTCCTACTGAAGCAAATACGTTGAATCAGGGCTGATCAGTTCAATTCAGTTCTTAGAGAATGGCAGCATTACAGTTTGCTTTGTTTGATCCCAATCTGAACCATTACTCTAGTCATGGTTGTATTTTGTACAGTACAAAACTTGGGAAAGAATATAAGTCAAATACTGATCAGTGGTGTAATCCATGTATGAAATAAGTAGAAATTGAATCTGGATTAACTAAGCATGGGACGTCTTTCCATCATTCTTTTCTTTTTTTCTTTTTACCAAACCTGGAGGGCTGGTATGGTACCAGCAGAAATATATTGATGCCTATTTCTTTCCATCATACCAATACAGCTGGTTGAACTCAAAGGATTAGTAAATATAAGATAAGATCATTAGCACTGGGACAATGTAGCACCCTTGTAGCTTTGGGACTATAGTATTAGGCCATGACCCTGTCCTAGAGTTTGGACTTTCGCAAATAGCAGAATTTCATACTAAACCACTGCAAACTTCCCACTAAATCACTGGTTAAAAAAGACATGAATCAGGTATCCTACTCCGACCAGGCATAACTTTATGGCCACCGTTCAGGCATAACATTATGAACACTTGTCTAATATTGTGTTGGTCCCCATTTTGCTGCAAAACAGTCCTGACCCATCGAACATTAACAACATTATCTTCTTCAGCCATTTGTGCTAAAGGATTGGACCACACGGACCAGCTTTCACTCCCCACGTGCATCAGTGATCCTTGGCCTCCAATGATCCTGTCACAGGTTCACCACTGTTATTAACTTGGACCACTTTTAATAGACACTGACCATTGCAGACTACGAACAGCCCACAAGAGCTGCAGTTTTTCTTTTTTAGATGCTTTGACTCAGTCATATAGACATCACAATTTGGCCCTTGTCAAACTCACTCAAATCCTTATGTTTGTCCATTTTTCCTGCTTCTAACACATCAACTTTGAGGACAAAATGTTCACTTGTTGCCTAATACTACCTACTAACCTACTGACAGGTGCCATGATCAAGAGATAATCAGTGTTATTCACTTCACAGGTCATAATGTTATAATGTCATAATATGCCTGATCAGTGTAAATTTCCCAGCCTCTAATGAGTACATACTTGGTTAAAGGGTATTTATCTAATAAATATAAAGTTACTTATGAAAACAATATAATTATTAGTTTGCTTTTTGACCCCATTTCCTGTCAATGCACATGAAGTTCTGCCTTTTAAAACATATGATGACAATAAATAATCTACATTTGATAGTTTATTAGACAGCTAGCGAACATTGTCATCTCATTCTATCAGTGGTTGGCTGTCAGGGCTAGCAAGGCCTTCTTTGCTTGTCTAAACTCTATAAGAATATTAAAATCTATTATCAAATTATTCCCAATAGACTATTCTCTTCATTTCATTTTTAACTAAAGTTGAGGCTTTTATCCAATCAGATTTCAGCCATCATCAGCATGTGTTGCCGGGGTCAAAGGTATCTATCTGCCTTGAGCTTTCACTGTTAGCTGCAGGGGTCCTGTAGCTTACAATCCATGATGCTTCAAGCTGTTGCTTTAACCAATCAGATTTCAACTTGATGACTACGAGCGCCTCTAGAAGAAATCCAACCACATTAGCATTTTCATGTTCTTTGATTGGATGGTCAGAGAGCGCACTAGTCAGAGCTCACAACCCGAATCTGTTTAGCAAACTGCGCAAACTCAAATATGTTTGTCTGGGTTTAATTGCTGTTTTTTTCCTTCCTCGATGACTGACAGTGTAGAAGGAATCGATTTAGTCTTAGATTCACTTACAAGGACAGACTTATCAAGAAAAGCTGGACATCATGAAGAAAGGTCAGCCCTAACAGTTAAAAACAATTGTTAAGCCTTTTCATGAACCATTTATACTTTTGCGTTTTCTTTCCTGTAGGATATGCACAAAAACACAGATTTTCAAATCCCAAGGAAAACCATAATGCACTGGAAAAAAATGCATTTTATGCATTTAATTTTATGAGGGATGCTTCTGCTAAAGATGATGTATGCGTGCGGTGCAGCTGTGGCTACAGTGAAAGGAGACGTGTTGAATTGTGTTCATTGGATTTCTTACTTTAGTAATAACATTCATTCTCACTGTATGAGATTCCTGTCTGTTACACTGTTATAATGCGTTCCTCTACAATATTGATGGTTTCTACAATTACTACGGAATTAGTTATGCAAACTGTACCTAGACAGTAACTGTTATGTTGCCGCTTAGAGAAGATTACTATGTGCGCTGCTATAAATAAGAACAGTGTCACAATTTCAATACTGTATGTCCCCAGTGACAGATGTGACTTGGCAGCATCTGTCTCAGAATGTGCTGAGGCTCACAGAATCCATTCGTAGCCCTGTGTGGCATTTTATGTGAGGAATGTGTGGCAGGATTCAAGTGCAAAAACTTTTACTTGCATTTTATTGGGGTGAGTCTAAGAATCCTTATTAGAGGGTCCAAGGCAAAGTAAAGAGCAATGGTAGATCAGATCATTTATAATAAATTGAAGAATTGGATCACATCCATGGAATCAAATAAAACACACCACACCGTTTAAAATTAAACAATCGGGCAACATACCAATAAAAGGCCTTATGTCGGAAGGAGACAGAACTAAAACAAAAGGTAAAACAAAAGCACTGTCTGTAAAACCCCACAGATGAACGTTTTAATATTAGAGACTCCACGCAAAGAATTCTTTAGTGATGTTGGGTAGAGATTTAACTATTTCTTTTCTAAGGTAATTGATTATTACAGGTTGCAAGTTGGATTCTTGTGATAGGTGCACCTGGAATTATTTGCCTCAGCTCGTAAATATGCACAAATATTTCTAATAATTTTTTGGACTAATTCCTTTTTAGCTTGCTTTAGAATTTTAGCTTTGGATGTTCTCCCAGAGAACTCCATTACAAGTACAAAGTCACCAATTCTAATGTGACTTAAATAAAAGTCTTTGAGCATCTGATTTAAATAGTATTTGAGTATTGAACCTAAACTCAAAGATGCAATTGTCCTCAACACCAAGACTTACCGTATCATGTCACAAAGTAGAAAAAACATTAGTATTCATTGGACAAATAAAACGGCGATGACGATATTGCCTCTTTTGCATAATAAATAAGCCAGGGCAGATAAAGCTGCCGTGCAAAATGTACGTTGTAACGCTCATTGTCAATTAAAATATAGTGGAGTAAAAAGTACATCTATTAAATCATAAATGTAGTTTAGAAACTAGTGAAACTAGAAAGCAGACAAAAAATACTTAAATACACTATCAAAGTACATTTACTCAAATACTTTACATCACTGCTGTAGAGACTTTCAGGGGGGTTAAAATCTAGACAAGGATTTGAATACACCTTTAGATAAACAATCCTTAGCGAATCTTTGAAACAAGATGGTTTCCTCTAAATTGATAAGCTGAAGATCAGTTTTCTGTTCTAATAATGTTGTGCAAGTGATTTTACTGCATCTTACCTTATTTTACATGCCTGTTAAAAGACATACAGTTTCACCCAATGGTTCATGCTTTGGAAAGGTGCATAGGAAATTGTGCTAGTTACTAAGGTAGTTAATGTGTCTTGTTCTACCTTTCTTGTAGGTGTATTGGGTCGGGCCCATTCTAGGTGGCATTCTGGCGGCTGCAATGTACGAGTACTTGTACTGTCCAGACCCTGAATTAAAGAAAAGCTGCAAAGAAATTTTCGTCAAAGATTCTTCTGGAAAATACAAAGAGGTGGAGTGTTCCATTAGCCGGAATGCTGATGAGCCAGATGATCTTACAATAAACCCTGGTTCTTCTTCAGATACAGAGAAAGTGGAGAAGAAAGAGGCTCTACAGGATGTCCCGGCTGATGGGTTGTCCTCTGTATGACTATCAGTAATGCTGGTGAAGGAGACCCATGTTTAATGTCTCCATCATCAGTATGCTAAAGGATTTTGTACTTTTTCTAAAGCTAAAGTGGCTAACAATAAATTAAATCTTGCTGGCTTAAAATGAGGCTGGAAACACTTTAATCAAATATACTGTATGTGCTAAATTCATCTTCATTATTAACACAGTTAGCAGGTTTGGCTTCTATTTAGACCTAAGCCTTGGCCCAGGGAAACACATCCCTCCAGCAAAGTGTATATGAGCTCATGAGTGCCGGCTGTTACTGTTACTACGTGTTGCTATCTGTCTTTTTGTTTTTAATGTTTCAAATATTTGTATCTGTATTCCGATTTAAACCTGAAGTGGCATTGCCAAAATTGGAAGTTTTTATAAAAAAAAAAAAGTTTTAAATTGTTATTAAATATAAACCCTATTACTTTGCTCCTGGAAACCCTGGATAAAACCTAGAAACACCAGCACCGTTCCTCAACCTCAGCTACATCGCTTGAGTTGATAACCGGTCTCCTCTAAACGTTTTCGTTTATTTATTTATTTTTAAGTCTGCCTGCCATCACAGCCACTTCTTTGATATTATTCCTCACACTCATCATCCAATAACCCTCATAATAATCATAAAAAAAGATTCCCACAAATCCAGCTTTCACCCTGGTTTAGAAAAATGGATTAATGTCACATCTTGTATATGAAGCTGATTCAGTGCTTATTAGGAAAATTACAGCACACTGCATTAGCTGAAATAATAATGATGTCAGGGATTAAGGACAGAGGCAGGTCAGAAGAACCGTCAATTTGAAAAGCTTCGGTTTATTGAAATACAGATCTAGACTGCCATTTAATCACCTTAAAATTTTTTTTTGCTAGAACCAAATAAATCTGTATAGTCAATGTACCATGATTTCACTGACCTAAGCTCTCAACATAAAAATAACTAGAAGCTAACCGCCATAATCGATCATAAATAACTACTAGATCAGAAACAGGAAGATTTTCCGATTTCTAATAAGTATAAAATGAAGAATCAGCAGCGAATGACATGGTATCAAACACCGTATGCTGGTTCTTTCATCATTACCAAATTTGTGTTATTTTTCTCTCTAGCGGCATTAGTTTTTACTTTTATTCTTAACGAAGTGTTAGCTTCAATATAAACAACTAATTAGCATTAACATGTAAAAGCTGTATATAGCGAATATTAATATGAATCAATCTTTCACATCTATTTTAAAAATACCTTCAACCCAGGAAGAGATTAGATGTAGAAATTGAGACTATATCGAAACAAAAACAGAAACTTTATGTTTTTCCAGACCCAATGGTTCATGCTTCGGAAAAGCTAATTATTCCAGTTAAATATAGTAAACTAATAAAAAAATGAGACAATATCAAAACTAAATTTCTTTTCTGTCATAAAATTATGTACTAATTGTTTAAATCGAAATTTCGAACATTTTCTTTGCTATTCTTATTTTATATGGCAGTTCACACAAGTCTACAATCTTTACACTTCTTTCAGGGATAGGGTTTTAGGGGGTAAAGAAGAAGGTTTTTTTTTTTTTTTTTTTTTTTTTTTTTTTTGGGGGGGGGGGGGGGGGGGGGGGTTACAGATTTAACTGCTTTGCTGCTGAAATTATTTTAAAACCTTTTGTCATAGTTATGCTAGATTTCACCATGCAATTTTATGCTGGACCAAATCATAATATATAATAATAATTATAACAAGTTTCTGTGTAAAATAATGTTGCACTAAATGTTATACAATACATGTATGTATGATACTGAAATGCCTTTCTACGATTGTGTCATTTTGCCTTTAATTTCTCTCAAAATTCATTAAAACGGCTTCTGTTTCTAGTAAGACAATGTGTAATTTCTTCCCAAATTGTGGCAAACCCTCGAAAAAAATGGAGTAGCTCCCTTTATATTTTGTGTAATGTGAAAAAAAAGGAATGAACAATGTCTGAAATCTATGGTCGTCTGATCTTCTGATCTTCACTCGCTCTGAGCTAATCATGAAGTTGAATGAAACCAGCATTTTTCATGTGCAAAAACAGAGGACGTATTGCATCAGAAATAAAGTCCATTAGCCTGGAGAAAAATGTGGAATAAGGAAGCCTTCATATTGATAAAAAAAAAAAAAAAAAAAAAGCAGTGCAGGCTGTAACCATAACAACAGACTTACCAGGTCATAGCTAGTATTAGCTAACTAACTACTTCACTTGTCCAAAAGAATTATTTTTGTAATAACAGTAATAAAGATTGAATAATGATCGGTTTAAGAGAAAAAAAATCAAGAAAATTCATACAGCTTATAGGTAATTTGAGCGAACTCGTACATACAAAATGCTGGGTGTATTGGTGAACCTCTTAAAAATAGTATTGAAATATTGGCGCTGACATTTTGTAATCGTAGAACCCCCTTATGGTGAGTGAATTTATTTTGGAATTACAAGGACACATAGTATCCAGATAGATACTATCCTTTAGTCAAATTGGACTTAATGTGCTTTGTCTGAGGGAATGTTCAGCAATAAACCTATTATTAAAAGTCAAACCTATTATTAATATTACTAATATTACTGTTACTAAATAATGTTCCTGAAGTAAATCAGTCCTGAGGAGGTTTGAGGAATTTATTTCATTGTTTGAGGGGTCTCTGGCTACAACAAAGCAGCTTCTACATACATGGGTTAAGAGAAGCCTGCAGTAGAGAAATATGGGAATGCTGTGTACATGTGAGTGGATGATTCGTGCAGTCTGATAATGGTAGGTACAGTATGAAATCTTTGGCTATACCGTGGATGGATTGTTTTAGAGCTGAAAGTGTCCAAGTAAGATCATTGAGGGAATCTCAAATGTCACATTTTCAATCAGCAGCTCCTCCAAACACATCTATAAACACAAGCTTTGACTATAATGAATATAGGACAAATTATGATGAGAGCTGAGCTACTCATTCTGTTTATCTCCTCTGGTCCGTGTCGCCAGTTCTTTTATCACATGACTCCCATAATTATTGTAACAATAATGTCAAGATTCAGACAACATATGCCCGATCTTTTGCATTGTGTAGCATCTATGGAAGTCACGTGACAAAAGAACGAATGACTCGGACCAGAGGACTCATGAGATGAACTACTCAATTCTGTTTCCTGTACATAACATTTTACGATGCTTTGTCCATGCAGGTCCAGTAGAAATGAACGAATCAATCTTTGAGACGACTCGGTCTTCTGAATCACATCAAAGACTCGTTCGAAATGGACAAATTGTTCTTGAACGACCCGTCACTAATGTCTACTGTGAGAAAAAAATTACCCAGCATCCTATGTTGTCAAACGAATTGCAGGAAGGTTCAGTTTTCTAGCATCATCTGCATTAATGCTACAATGTACCGCTGTGGAAAAGATGGCACACGACACACCAAACAAACTTCTCATCTTATTTCAAGTTAAGTGTTTCAATTGAAATGAATGCTGAGAGAAAGAAAACTAACAAAGTTTGAAGAAACCAGCAGGGGGCAGTGTAGACCACATGCTGCTACCACAAATTTGTTGTGCGTTTCTGTGTGTATGATTGTAGTGTTGCCCAGCAGAGGACACTACAGGGTTTTAAACGAACATCCTCTCAAATATTATACTTTATTCTGCCTTTACATTAGTGTCAGAGTGCCAAATGCCATAAATTTATATTTATGGCATTTGGCAGATCCAACTTATATTTATCTCATTCATATACAACTGAGCAACTATGGGGTTAAGGGCCTTGCTCAGAGGCTCAAAAGTGGCAGCTTGGTGTCACTGGGATTTGAACACATGACCTTTGGATCCAAAGTCCAAAGCCTTGACTGCTAAGCTACCACCTCCTCATTGGAGCCCACTACCCTCTCACCTCGCTCGTCCCCCTGCAACCAAGTTTTTACTCCACCTCAAGTCAATCATCTTTATTAGGCTTGTAAATAAGGACATCAATCTGAGAAGGTGTCAATATGCCTCATTGTGTATACAACACCGGGGGTGTGGGGAGAGTCAGGGGAGATGGGGCAGACAAGGAGGGGTGGGGGGGGGGGGTAACCTTATGGTACATTTATCAAACAAGGACGGAGGAGACTTCTCGCTGTGCCGCACATTTCAGCACGAGCCACTAATCATGCAGTCCGCCATTAGCACAACTGGGAAAATAAATGAACAGCCGAACTAAGGAGCTCAAGTTTTCAAGAAGCTTGTGTGAGCACAGGGGTTCGAATAACCATGAACGGTGTGAACTTATGAACCAGGAAAATTCTCAAGTAAGGGAGGGATTACTGATTTAGAAGAGATTTTGAAGAAATGTATATACTATGAATAATAGCGAAGTATGAACATTGAATGAATGCAAAAGTACATTTACATATGCCTTTATCCTGAGTGACTTCAATGTATGTAGTTCCTTACAAGCCTTGCTCAGGGGCCCAGAAGTGGCTGCTTGGTGTGACTGGGATTTGAACTCATGAACTATCGTATCCAAAGTCCAATATCTTAACCAGCTTCCCAATGCACAAGTAAAATTCACCAAATTGGAATCAAGCATTGAAATGAAAACCCATTGTTGGATTTTTTGCTAATAAGGTCGTGTATTTAAATCTTAAAACCGCTACGCTGCCACTGTTGAGCCTTTGAGCGAGGCTCTTATTCATCAACTGCTCAGGCGTATTAGAGGGTTGAAAAATATTTGTAAGATAATTGTAAGTTGCCCTGGATAAGGGCATTTTCTATATATGCTATTCATTCCTCATCATTCAAATGTTAGCTAGTACACTAATACCTCTGATCATATGACTAGCTGGATGCTAATAGATAGCTGTTGGTTAGCTTAAACTTAAATGCTACAGCATAATATTATTTAGTGATGGATGAAATTGTTAAAAAAATTATTATGTATTTTTTTTTACTTTTTAAATATAGGAAGTGAATGAATCACAGTGTGATACAAAGAGGAATACCAAGAATTCAGGAGTACCTCAATGTCCTGAATGAACTGCCTATCAAGGAACAGGGTTTTGCACTGTTCAATTGAATTGCGTTTAATTTGTACAGCACTTTTAACGATGTCGTTGTCATTGTCCCGAAACAGCTGTACAGAAAGAAATAGATTACAAATATGTATCTTAAATTCACAAATTCATGCCTATCCCTGTGTTTATCCCTAATGATCAAGCAAACTCTCTGAAATGATATGATGAAGACACAGTAGGGAATCATCCTCATCTGGGTCACACCAAATATGAATTCATTACAGTTTCATCATTGCGTTTATCAACGTCGACTGATTTTTGACTCATAGAGTGCCAAACTGTTCATGGCAATTATAGTCCTATGTCCCTGTAGGAGAACTGTTTATATTAATTTTAGTCCAGATCTATCTTCATAGTTCTTGAGTGGAACCATCCACAGTAATCTGATGTATCTTTAGTCTGTTTATGTGGAACCATCCTCCATAGCAGTGAGTGGTTTCCAGTTGATGAGAACTCCATCCAGATGTAGGGCATCAGGACAGATCAGGCAGGTCCAGAGAGCAGAAGTGGTCAAGATCACTAGTTTCCCAGGAACATGTGTACCTTGACGTACACAGAGAGATGATGATTCTCTGCAGATCAACATTATTGAGTTGCAGAAACTTTTTTTTACTGTACTGTTTTGTTCACTGTGTGTGTATGTGTGTATGTGTTTGAATCTGCACAGCATGTAGGATGTCTGACAAGCACACACTCAAAGAGAATTGAGAATGATCGCAGACTCAACTTCAAACATGTCACCGATGTTCCAGTGACGATCACGGAGAGTAGCAGAGCAAAAGCATGTCACCGAGCGAGTCAAGCCAAGCACAAAAGAAACTGCTCTATAGAATAAATGGTATTCGGTTTGAAGCACTTCAAAGTTCTCAGTATGAGATAGTTTGCTTGTTAGAATAGGTTTTAAGAAGAGCCTCTTTATAAACTCACCTAAACTACCTTAATAAATGATAATCCTTATTTTTCTCCCCCTGTCAGCTCTCTACTCTCCTTCTCTCTATCTTAAGTAACTCATGGATTGATTTAGACTGCAATTTAAAAAGAATAAGCAAGTAATTCATATCAACAGTATACTACAATGGCTAAGGTCCAAAGTTACGAATGAACGTAATGAATGATTCTGAATTTCAAAATGAATGTATTTAGTCGTCCATCACTGAACAGTACACCACAGCAATAATGGAACTGCAATGAATGGACATTTGGTACCACACAGATGAGGATGAGTTCCCCTTTTGAGTCTGATTCCTCTCAAGGTTTCTTCCTCATGACATCTCAGGGAGTTTTTCCTCGCCATATTTGGCCACTGGCTCACTCAGGGATAAACGTATAATAACTAATAATAATAACCTCTTTATCTTTATCGATGTCAAATGTTAAAAGTGGTCTACAAATAAATAAAACAATTTAAAGAATAGAAAAGAGGAAAACAGAGTTAACTTTAATAGAGATTTAACCTTAGATTTAAATTTAAATAGAATTTAATAGAAATTTTTAAATAATTATAAAGCTCGCGTTGAATAGAATGGAATAAAATATATTAAAAGAATTAAAAGAATGAAGTGGAACAGAATACAAATGAATATTCTTCTGATTAGAATGGTAAGTATCTAACAGTGTAGACTGGAGTAGTAAAGAAGAGAAGAAAATAATTCAGAATAGAATAGAATAGAATAGAATAGAATAGAATAGAATAGAATAGAATGATCCTTAATTAACAATTAAGAATAAGAGCAAAGTAGACTATAATTAAATAATAATAAAATGCATAATATGATACTATGATAAAATACTACTTCATTAGAAAATTATAGAGTAGAATAATGGTTCATAAAAAGAGAATAATGTAGAAAAAAGCTAATATTTTATTAGAATAGAATAGAATAGAATAGAATTGAATAGAAAATGGTAAATAAGAATAGAATAGAAGACAGTGATGTTTTAAAATAATAGAAATAATGCTAATTATTTATAATAGAGTAGCATGGAAAATATAATGTACTGTTACTTCATTACAATAGAATAGAATAGAATAGAATAGAATAGAATAGAATAGAATAGAATAGAAAGCTAATTCGTTTGAATTGAGTAGAATATAATTAAGTATAAGGGACTATTACTTCATTATAATGAAATGGACTTAAGGGCCAACATTATGTCTTAATAGAATAGAATAGAATAAAATAGAATAATGTTTAATTAAAATAGAACAGAAAACAATAATTGTTTAATTATATATAGAATATAATAGATTTGAGCAGAACAATGCTTCATTACACAGAATACAATGGAAAAAACGAATTTGTACCGAATGATGTACAATATTGCCTATTTAGAATAAAACAGAATAAAATTAAGTAGTACTCCATTGGCAGAGGTGGAAGTAATGAAGTACAAACATTTAAATGATACAAAGATTTTTCTGCTATCATTACTTTATTTCACTATTTATTTCTCGGACAAATTTTAGACAAAATTAGATTTGGTTTATTTGGTGAAATGTCAATATTTTTTCTTCTCATTGTACGATGTTTTTAGCACATCAACCTTTTTCAACTTAACACAACAAGAAAGGCAGAAGGCAACAAAAAGTCCGGGGTTAACATAGATGAGACTGAGAACAGAGACATTCCTGATCACCTGATCATCATCATCATCTTTTCTCTGCTTGTGTTCTATATGGTGGATGTTCAGCCTGGATACGTTCATTAGATAACACAATTTTAAATTATTTTGAATTAGTATAAGACATGAGGTCCAGTTACCAGCATTACACTAAAACAGGTAGCAGAAATGGTTACTTTTTACTTGAGTACATGTCAGAACCCAAACTTCTTTACTTTAACTTGAGTAAAAAAGTATAATCAGTCCTTCAACTTTTACCAGAGTCTTTTAAAACACAAGTATCTGTACTTCTACTGGAGTGAAGGATGTGTTTACATTTGCCATCTTTGTCAATTGGAATACAGAAGAGTAGAGAAGAACAGATTACAACAAAGCCTTATAAATAAACAGTAAATAAAAAAAAGAATAGAATTTCAAATAAAGTTCAAAAGAATGGAATTTTCTAAGAATGAAATTAGAGCCGTGCTTCTTTAGAATTTGAAAAGATACATGTTCTAGGATTCTTCGAAAAGCGTATGACCCAGTAAGACATTTGTCTTCCTTCAATTACTTTTTTCTTCATTTTCAGCCCATGATTCATGTCTTTCATTCTGCGGGCATTTATCGTCCCATCACGAGCCTCTTGATGTTTCATTACTTCACCCTCACATTTGCAAAGCCGCTTCATTTGTATTGCTGCTGCTGCGTGTCATTACTAACACAGGGCCTGAGAATAGATTGTTAGATCCCTTCTTTTTGGGCTATAAAGATTTCAGGTTTTTGAATGATATGGCCTTTGAAGTCGTTTGACTTCACCTGCTGAAGTATAAAAACAAAAATAGTCCAAAAAAAAAAAGTGAACAGCGTCATTTTCAGCTTTACTTTCTGTATGTTTAAGTTGAAAGACAGAACAAAAAGGCATGGTTGTGTTTGGAAGTCTGAGGAGTTTGTGACAGCTTGCGAAAAGAAATACAGCGAAGACATGAAACGCAGAGCGTGAAAATCATTAGCAATTAATATTTGAGGGAACAGTGGAGAAATAGCGTCGTTAAACAGCGGTTTAATAATTCATTCTATAAACAAGAAAGTCTCTGACTTCCTTAATAATTTAGACGTAAGCTAATGTTGATTTATTCAGGAAGGTCGGTGCCACCAGGGCCGCCTCGAGTCCTCGCATTTGAATTAAAGTAGGACAGTAGCGGGCGAGGCTGTAATAACATTTGTATAATTTTATTATTGCTCTGGGCTCAGTTCATTTCCTCCTCCAGTAGCAGCGTGAAATTGTTTGATTCTCCAAAGCGCCTTGAGTTGCCCACTCTGGGCTCGCCTCATGCTACAGGAACAGGAAGGAACGCGACATTCTCACAGTCTCACAACACACACACACACACACACACACACACACACACACACACACAGGCACACACGCACAGGCACACACGCACAACATCGTGCAGGCAGTGCCATGAGACAATCCTGAAAGATTGATATACACAAACAAATATGAGTGCTAATGAAAGGTTGCATACACCCACACACAAACACATACAAACAAACACACACACACACACACACACACACACACACACACA
>JAAIIK010000091.1:770954-784211 GCA_014706435.1 Silurus glanis | reverse complement strand
AATATATAAATTTATATGTTCATAGCATTATATGAAACTGTTACAGTATGTTTCCGTGTTTATCTTGTAATATATATATATTATTTTAAATCATGTCTAAACCCCTGTTATATATATTATAGTAAATAGGGTTTTACTATATTCGACATAACAGGGGTTTAGACATGATTTAAAATAAAACACAAAAAATACAAGATAAACACGGAAACATACTGTAACAGTTTCAAATTATGCTATGAACAGAGAGAAGGAATTCATGATGCTAAGCCATTTTGGATGCCATATTTTTACAATTAAAATAAAAACTTGCTAATTGTTTTAGGAAGTACACTGTGGTTCAGTATTTCTGTTTTAACCATATAGTTTTTTACTAGGTGCAGTATGCCAATGATATAAGAGCCTAGAACAGTGCTTTCTGCTGACTAGAACAGAAAAATGGATTTGTTACTCTTTAAGTTTGTTGCTTGTTGTTTTCTTTTTCATACTCTGGAACTAAATCTATCAGCAAACAAGTTTAGGCGTTATTAGCATGTGCACGGTGCACCTGAGTCCACCCAGGGCTCTGTGGCAGGATGGGGGTGGAGACTATGTGATTGGCCTCCTCCTGAGACTTACCGCCACCTACCGCTTTCTCCAAATCCGACTTCCGCCTTCCCCCCAGGAGCCCCGAGACATATGGCAAGGCAAGCAATGCATATTAGCGCAACTGAAGTGTGATGAAAGACATTTGTTTTGCTTACCATTGCTCTGTTGCTAGCAAAAAGACCCAAAGCTGAGGTCAGAGTCAATGACGAAACAATCACTTCAATATGTAATCGAATTTCCTTTAGCAAAGGACGTAGCTAAGTTTGTAGTGACAGTCAATTTCGGTTAGTTTGGTTATTCTGGTTGAATTGTGGTTCTTTAATACTTGAATTGGAACTTGAGGAGCTCTCAGTTATGGTTGGTGTGATATTTGATTGCCCCCCCGACCCCTGGAGAAGTTAATAAGTGGTCACAGGAGGCAACCAGAAGAGAATCTCCTCCGTTTGGGAATGGCCTCGTTGTGTTATTAGGAAAACGTTTGTTATCACCGCCCTCTAGGGGAAAGCACATAATAGGATTACATTTTATTAGAGCCTCTGAGCTTCTCATAGCTTTCCCCGAAATTCTCCTTCTTCGTTTTTGATTGTAGTGTCACCACGTCTTGCGCTGGCGGGTATCGAGGGCGTATTGGATAGTAATGACATTTGAATATCCCTAGTTTAGTTCACTTTGCTTATGAGAGATAGTGTTGAAATTCTATTGACATTTCCATGAAAGTTAAACCTTGGTTGCATAGATACTTTTAATTTCTTTGGGAAGGCATCATAGCAATAATGATACCGATAATAACGACAAAACTTATGCCATAAAACATACTATTTAGCGAGCATTTAGCTAGTTATGTTTTTAATGGTTTTAATTGGAGACGGTTGATCTGCTGTGGCAACCCCTAACGGGAAGAAGAAGTAGCTAGCTTGTTTTAAACAATAGCTAGATACATATGTTACCTTTAACGTTTTTAAAAATACAACAAAAAAAAGTCATTGTTTTTATTGCGTCAACATTCTTCGTTCTTTAGTCCAACAACTTTCTCCTCAAGAACAGTTCAGAAGGTTCTCTCTATATATTGTTTTCTCACATAGCCATGGTGGGCTGCAGGATTGATTGCTGTTGTGTACAACTCTATGTCCTGGTCCTGTGTTTTATGTTTCAGAAGTATTATCAGTTCATGTTGTAGGAACATGCTGTACTAACCTCTGTTTCATATTTTTTGACGAAGCACAGTTCAAGGTCTGCTTTGCTCTGATTGCTCTGATAATGAATCCTGAAATACTTCCAGATAACTGTCATTTTGTTATTTATTCATTTATTAGCATGAGAACATACGGTATGAGTTGTTAGTATTGAAGCATTTCAATGCTATTTAAAGTTCAAGTGCAAGTATAGGGAAATGAGCAGCCTTTGTATCGATGCCATTTCTCACCAAATATCCTGGACAGACTGATGATGCTTTCTTGTTTCCTTCCACTAAATTTCTATGATATATAAAAGTCCATGATATACTAATATATAATACATAATCTCAAAATCCATGTGCCATCACATACAATCAATATTAAAGCTTGTTCCCTTGCAGGTCCTTACGGATGTAGAACCCCCTACCAGGTACTGTTCCAATGTAGCACTTTCTAAGATTACAGAGTGAACAATACATAATCAAATACATACTCAATTACATTTCTGAAAACCTGAATTTGCATACAAGACAAAGCTAAATTTACTCCATCACAAAAAACAAGAACCCACAATTTATTTCCCAACTAACTTGATACAGACGAAAAGTAATTGGCGTCATCATTGTTTATTCCATATTTAATAAAAATCAGACGTTTGATTTTTGATTCAACAGAATATTTTAAATAATAAACAAATAAAAAGGGGATGGACAAAAATGATGGGACCCTTGAGCTAATATTGTGTTGCATAACCTTTAGAGGAAATCACTGCAAACAAGCAATTTCTTCAGCTGTCAGTGAGAATTGTGCAATTTTTCTATAGAAAAACAGTCTCAGGACTACAGTTTGCATCTGATCACCATCATTTATCTGTAATTAATGGACATTCGGTGCAACCCAGATGAGGATTGGTTGCCTTTTGCATCTGGTTCCTCTCAAGGTTGCTTCCTTATGCCATCTCAGGGAGTTTTTTTCTTGCCACAGTTGCCACCGGCTCACTCATCAGGGACAAACTTACACTTATAAAGAACATCTTATTCATTCTTGATCACCACATTATTTGTGTAGAGCTGTTGAGACAATGTTCATTGTTAAAAGCGCTATACAAATACAAATTAATTGATTTGAAATAAATAGCCTGGCCCGATCTTCACACCAAGGCCTTCAGTGGTGTCCTACCTGAATCAATCCACCTCTTACAGTTTTTCTCAGTTGCTTTGAAGCATTTCTCAGATCAGAAATGATATTCTCAAAACTAACTTGTTTAACCTCCACATCATGGTTGTGGAGGTTTGCTTTGAACAAATTGCGAATGCTTGTGTACATTCATTTAATCGATTGTGTACAATCATCTGCTGTTTCCTACATTATCAGTTGTTTGTCATGTTGATCAAAATATATTCTACTGGTTTCACCAGAATAGTCTCAACCCCAAGTCATAAGTCTTTAAAGACTTATTCAATGAACTGATGCTGAGATGTTTTGGGGGTTAAAACTATTCAGGTGAAACCAGTATAATATATTTTGATCAACATGAACATAAACAACTGATAATGTAGGAAACAGCAGACACTCGTACACAATCCATTATATGAATGTAGAAAAGCATTCGCAATTTGATCACAGCAACATGAAATGTCCTTATGGTGAGCACAAACGACTAAATGAGGTGGAGGTTGAGCAAGTAGTTTTGAGAATTTTATTTCTGATCTGAGAAACGTTCCAAAGCGACTGAGAAAAACTAAAAAAGTTCTTAGTTCTGTGTTTTGCTCTGTTGGTATACGCTCACCAACTGAAGGTTTACAAGATTCATCATTTACATTAGGAAATAGTGAAACTGCCCCTTCATACAGACAGCATGACTGAACATTGTAACGATCGTGTTTGTGATCAATGACAAAAAGACTTGTCATTCTGATGGCAATGAGTGAACTGAAAATTTTGAAAAAGATCCAATGTGTTGTGCTGTTTGTACAAATTGTTTTGAGAAATGATGATTCAAGAAATGCTTCAAAGCAACTGGGAAAAACTGTAATACCATCATTATGACACCACGACTATAGAAACCATCAATATTATAGAGAAACGCAGTAGAACAGAGCGCTGCATCAGAGACAAGAATCTCATACAATGAGAATGAATGTCATCACTAAAGCAAGAAACACAATGAACACAATTCAACACGTCTCCTTTCACTGTAGCCGCAGCTGCACCTCATGCATACATCATCTCTATCAGAGGCATCGATATTCACCTCAGAATATGAACCCTGGGTTTTCAGTGCATTACGGTTTTTCTGTGGATTTCAAATGAAGGCGTACTGTCTGTTTTTCAAATTCTACAGGAAAGAAAGTGCAAAAGTATAAATAGTTCTTGAAAAAGCTCAACAATTGTTTTGACCTGTTTGGTCCACCTTTCCAAACAATGTCCAGCTTTTTTCTAAAGAAAAAAAAAAAAAAACATCTCATAAATGATCTTGTATCAGTACCAGTATCTGCAACCAAATCAATTTCTCCTCTGTCAGTCATTTTTTATGAAAAGCTATTTATTGAATTCACGCAAATACATATTTAAGCTTGCGCAGTTTGCTACAAATGCAGGTTGCGAGCTCGGACTCGTGTGCTTTCTGACCGTCCAATCAAATGACGTGAAAATGTAATTGTACACCTACTAGATGGCCCTGGATTCAGCAACTTGCAATCTGACTGGAGCAACATGGATTTTATGCTACAAGAGTCCACATTTCTGATAGTGAAATGTTAACGGCAGATACCTTTGACCAGAGCGACATGATGTGACAGCTGAAATCTGGTTGAATAGAAACTCTAACTTAAACAAACACTTCAGGAAGCAACGCAAGTGAGAAAAACACTATGAAATAAAGAGAATGATCAGATTCTTTTCTGTAAAATCAATTGATTTTTTTGCATTTGTGAATGTGTTTTGCCAGAAAGCTCCAGTTTTGCTTGTGTTGGATCTGTGATGATCGCAAATGTTGAGCTATTTTATGAGTTTTATAGTTTTATAACCACAAATGACTGTAAAAGACTGTAGACTCTCTCTCCAGTGTTCTGTATTGTTCAAAGATTTATAATCACACTCTTGATATCACCCAAATGAGGATGGGTTCCCCTTTTGAGTCTGGTTCCTCTCAAGGTTTCTTCCTCATAACATCTAAGGGAGTTTCTCATTGCCACTGCTCATCAGGGATAAATACACATCGTTCACCTTAACTGTTAAATTCTGTAAAGCTGCTTTGAGACAATGTCTTTTGTGAGAAGCGCTATAGAAATAAACTTGACTTGACTTGACTTTTGTCTTATCATTCTCCCAAAAGCCTTCTGGTTCGTCAATATGCATTTCAGCAACTTCCACTCTGGAATTTTTTTTTTATGTTTTTCTTCCAACAGTGACGTCCTCCTGGGTCCTCTTCCCTAAAGCTCACTGCTGTTCACAAGAGCGACTCATGGTGCGATCAGGCTCTGCTGTGTTTCTTAATAATATCTGCAACTGAAGTCAAAGAAACAGCAAAAGATTGGAGAGTTTTATGACTTTACCTTTAAAATACCTGTTTATTATTTTGTTTCTGATCTCCTCAGATAAGTCTCTCTTTTGTACTGGTCAGGTATTTAAGCCGCTTTTCGTTTGATGTTTTTTTAATGTTCTACTCAATCAAAAATCAAAAGC
Source organism: Silurus glanis (assembly GCA_014706435.1). Lineage (NCBI taxonomy): Eukaryota > Metazoa > Chordata > Actinopteri > Siluriformes > Siluridae > Silurus > Silurus glanis. The sequence goes on along the minus strand of JAAIIK010000091.1, from coordinate 778,764 downwards.
AAAGTTTTTTTTTTTTTTTAAATATGGAATGAACAACGATGGATATTTCAGAGAAAATTGTATTGGGGATTGGGGGTACATGAAGGGCGGCCAAAAAGTTTGTCTATATCTGTAGAACTCCAAATGATTACTAGAGTTTGTAACAAAGAAATTAATACATGTCTTCTGACCAATCCGATCCAAGCATTCAACAGTGCCATGATATCTATAAAAAAATCCTTTATTCAATGATTTTGTTTGTGTTTTTGCTTTGCTTTTTTTAAATAGTACAATGAAATTCTTGTCCGCAGCAAGAGCACACATGCTACAGATTTGCTAGACAGCAATTAGGTTGGAAAACATTCAAGTATTCATTTAAAATAAACAATGTTATATTACAAAAAGACCCAGGCTGGGTCTAATTCTTTCATTGCATAGCGAACTGGATTACAAACAATGGCAAAGATTTGAATGTAGAACCATATGGACAAAAGCATTAATAGGTCATAGGTCAAATGAATATGTTTCCGTTGTGAAAAAGAAACATTGGAGAAACTTTACAAACTTTACTATACCAGTTTTTGGTTCTTTTTAGTTACATACCAAAGTCAGGGTTAGTTTTCTGTGAATAATAAAAAAAAACCCAGCTGAATTTTGCTATAACTTTACAATGTTCTCATGTGTAACTGCTGTGATCCTGCTTTCATTTTTCCTCTATAGTCTGGGAATTTATAATAACATGATTGAGCATCTTCCATAATTCACCCTAATAACAGCATAATTTGTCTCCTTCACATAAGCTCAGGGTCAATTATGGAAAGCTTAGAGTGATCCAATAATTTTCGCCTGAGGGGCTTTTCAAAGGGTGTGGTAGGAGACGCTGGTTTGGCCCATTTTCAGAGATTATATCATGGTAGCAGTGGTTTAACCCCTTGAACTTCCAAGATCTTGGTGGATCCAAGCGCACATTCCAAAACTCTAGCACAGTCTTTGTATATACAGTGCATTGCCTGCTTGATTCACTGTAATGACTCAGTGATTCATTTGAATTGACTGACAGGCATGCTTTCAAATGGTATGAAATTACAGGAATAATACAAGTCAGTCACCATGTACCATTTATTTTTTTGCTTGTATGGTTTGGCTCCATTTTTCCTGATACCCCAACGGACATACTTCATTATACCAACCTATTTCCAGATATTGATAATGACAGTATTGTACCCTGTTCCAGTGGCATTGATTACAGGCCCTTACTTTACAGGATCTTACTGGTCAGGCCAGTAAAGAGTCCACTGAGGATTTTATTGAGCTGCCCTATGGTTTCTCTTCTGCACGTTCCCTCAAATAATGACTCTGTTCTCATGGCCTTGCTGGCCCAGAACAATTCACTCTTTTACTGTGACCAGGTCCAGAACAATTTATCCCTAGGTGTTGTGTTCTTCCTTTTTTTGCAGTCTATTCATTATATAAGCATAAAGTTGAAGTATGAATTTAATACATTAATTATTTATCATTTTTGAATGAATCAATTATCCTACAAGCACAAGTGCAAAAATAAATCAAGTTCTTCTCTAGTGAAGCATTTCTTCCATCATGGACCATGTGGTCTATTCCAGGATGACTCCGCCCTATCCACAGGTCACAAGGACTCCTCAAAAGCTAATAAACAGACAAAATTCGCAACCAAATTGAACACCATTGAGAAATGTTGAGGTTCCGTCTTACATGCACGGTCTAATCATCAAAACGCAAAGGGAAAATCTTCTGGAAGATTTAGTATTCTTGATTCTGGAACAGAGCCAGTATAGAGATTTGTAGAATTTGTGCTGAATATTCAATTCAATGTAGTTTATTTTTATTTGTAGAACGCATTTAACAATGGATATTGTCCCAGAGCAGCTTTACATAAAGAGAAAGAGGTTATAAAGTTGGATTGTATAAAAATCCATGGACAGATCACACCCAGTGTTCCAGGATTAGACTTTGGATTTACCACTGACCAAGTGGTTAAGGTGCATTTATAAAAGAAACCAGATTATTAACTTTATGAAGACAATCCTCACATGAACATGAGCAAGTGAACTGTTTCTTTTTAAAGCAATCAGTATGGCATGCATTAGAAGCCTGGAATAACACCACAGGCTTGGGTTGAAAAAGAAAAACCCCAAAAAAAAGCCAGCATTCCTTCCCATGATGCAAAGTTCCACCAGCATCTGCATGATTTCATGTACCTTTAAAAAGTGCAGCGTTGCTGCTCAGGGCAAGCCACATCTGCAAGCCATCGGACTCATGCGTCCACCAAAACATTAATCAGACGGAGAGTTCTGCAGCTGTGCAGTGCCAATCCAAGGAAAACAAGCTCTCCGTTGTCTTAGACTTCAAAATACACAAAGTCATTGCACGTCTCTTGTAAAACTTTCCAGCGCTGCTCCAGATCTGAACACACACACCCGTTCTTTTTTGGTAGCGCAATCAGAGTAAGGAGGGGGTCGGGGTTTAAAACGTTGGCTCGGAGGCTTTCAAGCTGCCAAGAATTTGGTTTAGTCTTTAGCGCCAAAGAACTGCACGTTTTCAAATAAATGGTAACTATTAAGTCATCAAGAGTTCATGCTTGAAGATGTCAAGCTGTGTCTGATTTCTTACTTCCAACAGACTGCATTACTAGGAGTATTTGTCACTTATTGTGGATTTTCTTTTATTTGGTTGTTTTTTGTTTTTTTTTATGTACCTGGAGAAGCAGAGGGTCTTCTGTCCTAAAGACTTCTTTGTGTGGGAAAACTTCCAGGTGTTGCAAAGCAATTCGATGAAAATCAACCAATCCGAATCCACAACTTAAAAGGGCTGTGGTGCAAACTAAGTTTTGTGTAGTGTATACTATAAAAGAGAGAGACCCAAACTAAAGCCTGGGGGCCAAAGTTGGCCATGCCATGGATTAGAAGAGGGAAAAAATGCCATTTGGAAAAACTTTTGAAAATTGAAGACCAGCTTCATGTCTCTCATTAGAGGTCACTGAATAGCTGTATGAGGCATTGAATCCAATTTATTGTACAATAAAGAGGATTGTTTTTCCTTGTACTATATTTCACTTAACTAGAACTTTCTAAAACTAAAAACGGTTAGTTTAGTAGAATACAAAGTCACGTTTTCTATTTATTTAATTGAAAATATTATGAAATCATGAATGATTGGATGAATAGCAACTTTAATTTTACAATAATGTTTGGTACAATGCATTTGTTTTTCGTCCCACGGCTCTGAGCCAAGTTCGATTTCTGACCCTTTATATGAAACAGTTTGATCTTCTGTGCAATAAAATGTACAAAAGCGGACAGTATGAATTCTTGTGTCTTTTTATATATAAATCTTTATTTTATAGAATATATTCCAAAGGTTTTAACTTTAATTAGATTTAAAACTTTATTCTCTATGCTATATTATTATCATCATTATTATTATTAATAATAAAAAAAAAATGGAAATCATAAAAATCACACCAAAATATTAATAATTATTTGTGACCCCTCTGCTAATCTGCAAAACAGTTCATCCAGATGACCGAGTGCATGTCATATTCATAAAAACGGGATGAAAATAAATAGGCTAATTGTAGACTGTAATAAAGCCTATGCACCTGTTTGCAGGCCAATGAGAAATGGAAAAATTACACCGCGTGTCCCTGCAGGACATTCATGATACACACACTGCAGTGTTTCTGAACGTACACACAGCCGGTAGCACATTATTAAACTCGCTCGCACTCCCAAGATTATGATTGTCTTGATCCTGAGTGAAACTAACAAAAACAGCTACATTCCTGACCTGAAAACTTAAACGTCTTCTCTCTGTATCATCCAAAACATTAAAACTACCCACCTGATAGCATGTAGATTTCTTATTTTTGATTTTTTTTTGTGGCCAAAAAAGAGGCATGGACTGAACAAGAGGGTGAACTTATGGTGTGCTTTGGGATCTGGCAACCCTGTGAAGGGGGTCTGGTTGTTAAGGTGGGGCCTCCATGCATTAAATCCAGCATGGGTCAACACTGAGACTCTGACCACTCTGAAGCCACACAGCCCAATCCACAACAAGCTGTGATGCCAGCATTAACTTATTCAAAATTTGTGCCACATTATAGTGCTCCTAACCAGCCATTGCTCCTCACATTCATCAATGAGCCTTGCATGCTCACAATTTTTGCTTGGCGATAACCAGAAAGAGAAACACTTCACAAGACCTGGTGATTTGGAGAAGATCTCACCCAGTCATCTTGCCATTTCAATTTGGTCCTTGCCAATGCCCTCAAACGTGCTGAATTTTGAAGCTTTGAAGGCAATATGAGAGATATTTTTATATTTTGATATATATATACGGTATTTCATGGACTCATCTTAAGTATCTCACAAAAGTGAGTAGACCCCTCACATTTTAGCAAACATTTTAGTATTTCTTTTCACGGGACAATACTATAGAAATGAAACTTGGATATATTTTAGAGTAGTCAATGTGCAGTTTGTATAGCAGTACAGATTTACTGTCCTCTGAAAATAACTCAACATACAGCCATTATTGTCTAAATAACTGGCAACAAAAGTGAGTACACCCTCAGTGACAACAGCTGTATGTCAAGTATGAATAGGGACATGTAAGTCCCATTTCCTATTCATCAAAATTTGGTGCTGTTCAACATGGCACCTCATAGCAAAGACTCTCTAAAGATTTGAGAATTACACTTGTTGCTCCACACAAAGCTGGTTAAGGCTATAAGAAGATTGAGTTACAGTGCAGTGGTCAGGGTCTTACAGAGGTTTTCCAAGAAGGGTACCACTCGGAACAGACCTCACAAGGGTTAACCAAAGAAGTCGAGTCCTCGTGCTGTGCGTCAAAAAACAGACGCATGAGTGCTGCAGCATCGCTTTCGAGGTTGCAGAAGTAAAAGGTCTGCTTGTCAGTGTTCAGACCATACGCCACACACTGCAACAAATGACCAAGTATGTCTCCAGACCTAAACTCTGTTGGGGTTGATGTGGGGCGTCCTCAAGCGGAAGGTGGAGAAGCGTCATGCATCTAACATCCAGCAGCTCCGTGATGTCATTATGGAGGAGTGGAAGAGGATCCCAGCAACAACCTGTGCAGCTCTTTTGAACTCCATGCCCAGGAGGATTAAGGCAGTGCTGGATCACAATGGTGCTCACACCAAACACTGACATTCTGAAATGTTATTTTCAGAGGACTGTAAATCTGTACTGCTATACAAGCTGCACATTGACTACTTTCAAATATATCAGAGTTTCATTTCTATAGTATTGTTCCATGAGAACATATAAAAAATGGTTGCTGAAATGTAAGAGGTGTACTCACTTTTGTGAGAATCTGTTTATATATTATTATATGACATTATATACTATCTTTAATGTTACAGGTAGTATATAATATTACAATATTACATTATATTGTAATATTACAAGGAAGTAATTTGTGTGGAATGTTGAACATACAGCAAAGTATTATACTTATTTTCATATTTTTGAGAACTGTTTCACACCATTAAATCTATAAAATTTTAAGAAAATAATTTTGATATTTGAATGAAGCTGTGTACCCAAGAATATTCTCAGTATCACACATATGTATATTATTATATAGTATATACTATACTACACTGTATTATACTGTACAATACTGTACTATACTATACCTTACTATACTTTACCATACTTTACTATACTATACCTTACTAAACTATACTTTACTATACTATACAATACTATACTATATTGTACTATACTATACAATACTATACTATATTATACTATACTATATTATACTATACTGTATTATACTATACAATACTATACTATACTATACAATACTATACAATACTATACTATATTATACTATACTATACTATACAATACTATACTATACTGTATTATACTATACTATATTATACTATACGATATTATACTATACTGTATTATACTATACTATACTATATTATACTATACTGTATTATACTATACTATATTATACTGTACTGTATTATACTATACTATATTATACTATACTGTATTATACTATACAATACTATATTATACTACACTATACAATACTATAGTATATTATATTATACTATACTGTATTATACTATACTATACAATACTATATTATACTGTACTGTATTATACTATATTATACTATACTGTATTATACTATACTATACTATATTATACTATACAATACTATATTATACTATACTATACAATACTATAGTATATTATATTATACTATACTGTATTATACTATACTATATTATACTGTACTGTATTATACTATACTATATTATACTATACTGTATTATACTATACTATACTATATTATACTATACTATACAATACTATAGTATATTATATTATACTATACTGTATTATACTATACTATACAATACTATACTATACTGTATTATACTATACTGTATTATACTATACTATATTATACTATACTATATTATACTATACTATACTATATTATACTGTACTGTATTATACTATACTATATTATACTATACTATACTATATTATACTATACTATATTATACTATACTGTACTATACTATACTATACTATAGTGGCCTGTATGAACTTCCTCACTGATTCTAGACTTTGATCTAGCCTGGTCCAGATTTGTATATTTTTACACTCTTAATATTGACCAGCAGGGGGCAAAAGAGAAAGAGAGAAATAAAAGAAAGCTGGAGAAGGGTAGTGGAGCTGAGTGTGGTGGTGGTGGTGGTGGTGGTGGTGGTGGGGATGTTACGGGGTTGTGAAGGGATTGAGGGAGGATATGCAGTGAAACAAATCTGATGGACTGAGCGTGAGATAATGAAGTTCACTCCATCCTGTCATTCTGTATTTATGTCCAAGAAAAAAAAAAGAATGCAACATTAAATGAGTAATTTATTTATAGAGATTAAGTCGAAGTCTCTCTCTCTCTCTCTCTCTCTCTCTCTCTCTCTCTCTTTCTCTTTGGGGAATAAAAGCGCATCTCAACCTTCTCAAGCAATGTTTAGGTTTGTACCCGAGCTTTATGTATATAGATATTTTTGTTCTTTATTTTCAAAGCTATAGTTATAATCCTGTGCTACATTTTCTTCTTTTTTTCTTCTCTGGCCCTGAATCTCTCCATCCATTTTGCTGTTCATCGCCTGCGGCTACGCGGCATCCGAACTAATCATGGCGATTAAAATCGGCTTTGCTGCGGGAGAGGAGGAGGAGGAAGAGGAGGAGGAGGAGAAGGAAAGAAGATGAAGAAGAGGAGGAGGAGGAGGGAAAACACGGGCAAGTCGTAGGCAGACAGGCACGCAGGGGGAAAAAACAGCAGTGTCTTTAAGCCATTTAGCGTTCAAATATACAAATATATAAAAGGAGGGGGAAAAGGGTTTGTTCTGGGTCCAGCCTGCTGCTGCTCTGAGCGCTCGCCAGGAGCGGTTTTTTTATCCTCTTGTATTTTTTCAGACCGGGCTTACAGATATGAGCTAATTGTATCCTGGACTTTTTTTCTTCTTTCTTTCTTTCTTTTTTGCCTGGAGGGGTTTTGGAGCCCCGGAGCGACTCTCCCTCTGTATTAGGGCTCCGCGGTTCTCCGGCACGCTGCTGCATTTCTCGGCGGCGCGGCGCGGCACGGCGCGGGCAGTGGAGGCACCAGCGCGCAGGGCCGACACCAAGCAAACACGGGGGAGAGAAAAACGGACCCGGGTGCAAAAACAGCAAAACTTTTTTTCCAGATGTTCCAGGTAAGAGGGCGAATTTTTCTCCTTTTTTTTTTTTTTTTT
>JAAIIK010000091.1:756588-770944 GCA_014706435.1 Silurus glanis | reverse complement strand
ACACACACACACACACACACACACACACACACACATATATGTATATAACCACCGACGTTTCCATTGCGCTTATTTTGTTTTGCGTCCCAAACCCACTTTTACTCCTGTACTAAGTAGCACCCAAACCGAACAACGCAGGTTCCTGTAATAACCATAGGTGGCGTAGGTTGCACTTTCTCTGCGTTTGGAGTCATTCTGGACCATGTGCCAGGTTGTTCCCCGGCTCCAGGTTTCGGTTTTCTCCAGACTCGTCGCGTAAAAGGCGCCATTGTGGAGCTCTTGAGCCCCCCGGGGAACGTGCGCGCTTCCTCTGCGGCCCTGCTCCTTCAGTCCTTCAAGTCAATCGCAGCTTTTGTGCTCTCACACTCCCGGTTTCTCTCTTCCAGACCTTAAACCGATCAGTGTACACTCAAAAGTAGAGCAAATGATCAGTCCTGACTGTGTGTGTGTGTGTGTGTGTGTGTGTGTGTCTTGAATAGTGAGGAGCCTTGAATAGTGAGGAGAACTTTTCCTACTTCATTCAGACATTTCCTGGGTTTTTTTTGTGCTCAGATTGTCTTACTTCTCAGTGTGCCCTCAAGGGAACTTTATTGAAATACATGTGTTCCTGTGACACTTAATGTCTCCGATTTCCTTTACAACCAGTATTTCTGGTCATGTTAATCCTGGATCTACTGGAGTTCTTAATGGTAATTTTGTGTATCCATGTACAGATTTTACATTATAAACATTCTCAGTTTTCCTGTACACTCTAAAATCCAAGGGTCCTGGAAGATCTTGAGTCGGTTTTCCTGACCGTCTCCTGGGCAGAAATGTAAATGTGCTTGCAAGAACCTTCTCAACATAATTCGAGTAGAACCTGGATTTTCTTGTTTTCAACCCAAACACTGGTTCTACTGGATTTTCTATTGGAAAATGTGATGTTTCATGGATTTTTTTTAGATTGTCACACTGGTGGAACCCTTAAAATGTGCCCCAAAAACCTTCTTAAAAGGACCCTGAGGAAAGAAAAGAATTTTTCGATCGAATTCGCTTTTGTTCGTTTGTATTTTAGTGATGTTCCAGGAAGATTTTTCAGGATTTTTCAGGAAATGTTTGGTTTATGGTTTCATTTGTATCTCATGAATATTCCTAGCAGATCTCTAGAGCTTCTCTAGATTATTTTACTGGTGAAACCATTCAAAGTTCTAGGATTCTTACTGGAACATATACATCGTTAAAATAGGGCACTAACCCCAGCAGAACCCCGGCAAAGTCTCTCTCTCTCTCTCTCTGTCTCTGGGGTTCTGTGAAAAATGGTACCTTTGTTAGTCATATTTATTCAAAGATACTGAAAGATTTTTTTTAGAAGTGTTCCAAAGATCTCAAAAAACTGAAAGGTTCCTGGAAGATCTTGAATGAGTTTCCCAGATTGTTTCAATGCCAGGACCATTAAAAGTGCCTCCAGATATCTGATTGAAACTAATATTTCAAAAGAGCTCTAATTTTCCCAGTAGAACCAGTATCTCATTTCTTTCCAACCAACACTAAATGTCAGTACTGGTCCCACTGGGGATCTATAAAAAAAAAAAAAAAGAGTGCCTCAGGAAACCCTAATGAGGCATCCATAATTTTTTTCTCCAGACGACTCTAAATTTCACTAAGGTTTAGAGTAGAACGGGTTTTCAGCGCGGAGACGAGGGGAATCATTTGACCTTCTAGGCTCACTTTCTCTTTATTTGATTATTCTTTAAGGTCAGGGACTATACATTAGCATTTTGTAAAGCGAGCCCTGTTTACTGATTCTGTAGCTGCCTCACGGGCTTTTAATGTTATTAAATTCTGTAATATTACTCGCAGGCCGCGCTGTTATTTAATTCCTCGTTTTTCCCTCAGGCCACTGATTCAGTCATAACCTACAGACATACAGTTTTTAGAAACGATTATATTTGGGTGCTTGGAGCAGATTCACTGCAGATACGCTGAGGCACATTCGATGTCCTGTAGGTCCGATTTGCTATACACAAAAACGCAGAGGTGCTAAAAGTTCACCTTTACTCAAGTAGAAGTACAAATACTTATGTTTTTCAAAGACTCTGGTAAAAGTTGAACACTTTTTTTCTTTTTCACTCAAGTTAAAGTAAAGAAGTTTGAGCTCTGACGTGTACTTAAGTAAAAAGTAGTCATTACTACTACCTGTTTTGGTGTCACGCAGGTAACTGGACCGCACGCAATGAAAAGAAAATATATTGATCATGTCACCAAATAGATTCAAACTAAAGTAACGAGCCTGGATTTAAAATGTAAGAAGTAGAAAGTACAGATATTTGTTTAAAAATGTAATGAGAGACTGTAAAAATGAATTGTGAAGTAAAGAACTAAGTACAAAGTATTTGTACTTTATTACTTCCACCTTGAGCGTTGAAACCGTAGCTCGATCTCCACATCTCTCGCCCAACTCTGGAGCTTCACATTTGAACTTGTTCCTGCTTTAATACAGAGAAGTGCTAAACTATTAAGAGGGAAGTAGCAGGTTTTGGGTAGATCTAGAACACCATTTGGTTCTTTGGTTCGTCACTGGGATGATAAACGAAGGTTTTGTTTTTTCCTTCCAACTTTCCAGAGGTTATTAGAAATAAATTTACATTTATGGCGTTTGTAAGATGCCCTTTTCCAGAACAACCTACATTTATCTAATTTATACAACTGAGCAGCTATGGGATTAAGGGCCTTGCTCATGGGCCCAGCAGTGGTTTGACTGGGATCTTCGGATCCAATTCTAATGCCATAACCACTAAGCTACCACCTTCTCAAACTTCTCCTGTCTAAACCTTACGTTTTATGACCCGTCACGAGTAACAAAAAATGGCGAGGTTCTGACTCTCTGCTCTTGATGGTTCCTTTTTCAAGGGGAATTGTACATGTACTGTAGTGTAAACTCAACAAAAATTGTGAATTATTTGTCATAAATGTTTTATTTACTACTTTAAATGAATCATACAATAACGGTTCCCTGGTGGTCTAGTGGTTAGGATGCGGTGCTCTCACCACTGCGGCCCGGGTTCGATCCCCGGTCAGGGAACCAACCCCAGCCATTAGGGTTGCACAAGCCTTAGTGTCGGTCCTAAGCCCGGATAAATGGGGAGAACGGGAGAAGCCGAAAGAACGTTTTTTTAAATGAATCATACAATAATAAAATAGTTTTTCAAACATTTTTATGCAATTTATTAGAACAAACTCTCCGATTTTTCGCGAGTTAACTCTCCAAATGAAAAGTCGCGAACTATCGAGAACGCGAGTGTCAAGGTTCCACTGTATATGTATGGGAAGGGGTGGCTTAGTAGTTTAGATGTTGGCCTTCTGATCAGAAGGTTGAGAGTTCATATCCCAACACTAAGCTGCCACTGCTGGGCCCTTGAGCAAGGCGCTTAACCCTCAACTGCTCGGTTGTATAAAGGAGATAATAGTAAGTCGCTCTGGATAAGGGGGAATCAAAGCCTGAATAAGTGAACCAAAGCCTTCTGACCAACCAGGATCATGAATTTAACAGTGCTGTGGGCAAATCAGAAGGAAATCAAGATCATGTCGATATTTCTGATTATTTTGAGTGTTACGCTCTTGACTTAATAAATAATTAAAACTCTATCATTCTGATTTAGAGGAGAAGAAATCACAGCTCGGTTAAATTTCGAAACACTTTCATTGACTTTTTCTTGTTATTTCCCCTTGGGTGGATCTCTGTTGGAGCTCTTTGAATGCTTTATCAGCCTGAGCGAAGTTTGTTAGATGAGATTTCTTTTAGAGCAACATCAATAGAACCCAGAAGGATCTGCGATCTTGTATTTCATTTTTTTTTTATTTTGTTTGTTTCATGCAGCCACCTACTGCATCTGAAGCGACTCCATCACACTTTTGTGCCGCGATTTAGTCGTTAAGTCCACTCGTTCATGCCATACGCACGTTTAGGGCAAGTCATTGAGGGCACAATGATGTCAACAGTAAAACTTTTACAGCTGAAATACACTCAGCACAGGTTAAATATGGATAAGTGATGTCATGATTCACTTTTTTGTAAAACAACTGAAGGGCTGAGCGATATCATATGATGATATAATATTGATATTATGAGAACGTTCTACATTTCTACATAAAAGATAAAAATCTTTTAAACTGTAAAAAATAAAAACACATTCATATTCAAATTAAGACAAATAAATAACACTAATAGTTCTTTTTTTTTATGAATAACAATTTTATAGATAGATAGATAGATACATAGACTATGTATATAAACGTATATTACATATTACATATTTATACACATTTTATTATTAAATATGAAATGTTAAATGCACATACAGTGTGTATAAATATGTATACACTGATTATGACCAGAATATGACTATAAAAATTCAAATAAATCAGTAAAATGACATAATGACAGCCTGACCAAACCCCCCCCCCCCCCACAATAAAATGAGGCTGTTTTCAAAATCCTTATGCACAAATGTATTTGTTTGATTGCATATTTGATTTATATTGATTGTAAAAGACCGGACAGGATTCACACTTTCACTGTACTAGTGTTTGTTCATTTCTTGGTTGTTCATCCATTTTCAGAAATTGTAATTCCGTGTTTTGCTCTGTCTCCAATCGAAGGTTCACGAGATTCACCTATGACCCGTTTTCGAGAACCGGTTGATTATCGGTTGATCTGATGCCGTTCACTCGCCCTCATTAGCGACATTGAAGATTCATCGGCACAATTCATCAATTCGAGTCACATTTACAAATTAAAAAGTTGAAAAGAAATTTTAGATGACAGATTCTGACAATTCTCACTATTCTGCATTTAATGACTTATGCAATGAGCTGAAGCCTAAATGTTTTGGGGGGTTAAAACTATTCAGGTGAAACCAGTATAATATATTTTGATCAACATGATCATAAACAACTGATGATGTAGCCAATGCACAAGGCGCTCTATTTTGACTCTATTTTCTACTCATCACTTACAGGACTGCTGGATATTCTTCATGCAGGGTTGATTTTTCGACAAATATATATCTCCTGCAGTTTGATTCGATCATATACAACACCTAACTTTGAGTCATCGTTTCTCAGAAGCCATTCGAAACTATTATACATATTCTCATGTATTTCCCAAATACATGAGAATATATATAATACGTTGATGTATACACATATTTCTACATTGACACCTGATACTGCCTGTATGTTCAACATTACACACAAATGACTGTTATTAATGTCATATCATTTTATATATACAGTATCTCACGAAAGTGAGTGCAACCCTCACAGTTCAGCAACCATTTTTTTTATATGTTCTTAAGGGACAATACCATGGAAATAAAACTTAGATATATTTTAGAGGAGTCAATGTGCAGTTTGTACAGCAGTACAGATTTACTGTCCTCTAAAAAGAACTCAACATACAGCCATTATTGTCTAAATAACTGGCAACAAAAGTGAGTACACCCCAAGTGAACATGTCAAAACTGTGTCGAAAGTGTCAATATTTTGTGTGAGCACCTTTGTTATGTAGCACTGCCTTCATCTTCCTGGGCATGGAATTCACCAGAGCTGCACAGGTTGTTGCTGGGATCCTCTTCTACTCCTTCATAATGACATCAGGGAGAAGCTGGATGTTAGACACATGGCACTTCTCTGTCTTCTGCTTATTATCAGGTCTGCTTGGCCACTCCCATCACATTCATCTTTAGAAAGACGGTTGTCATCTTGGCGGTGTGTTTGGGGTCGTTATTATGTTGGAAAACTGCCATTCGTCCCAGTTTCTGAAGAGAGGGCATCATGTTCTGCTTCAGAATGTCACAGTACATGTTGGAATTCATGTTTCCCTCAAAGAACCGCAGCTCCCCAGTACCAGCAGCACTCACGCAGCCCTAGGCCATGATGCTACCACCAGCATGCTTGACTAAGACAAAATTTTCTTGGTATTCCCTAATAGGGCATGACCACACATGCCACCATCTGAGCCAAACAAGTTTTTCTTAGTCTTATCAGACCACAGCTTCCAGTAGTTCATGCTCTTGGACAGATTGTCTTCAGCAAATTGTGGGCTTTCTTGTGAGCCAGCTTTAGAAGAGGCTCCTTTTGGGATGATGGCCATGTAAACTGACTTGTTGCAGTGTGTGGCGTAGGGTCTGAGCACTCACAAGCGAACCTTCCGCTTCTGCAACCTCTAAAACAACACTGCAGCACTCATGCGTCTGTTTTCTAAAGCAGCTTCTGCACCTGACGCACAGCACGAGGACTCAAATTCTTTGATGGACCCTGTATTGGACCACTGTACTGTAACTCAGTTTCAGGGTGTTACTGATCTTCTTATAGCCTCAGCATCTTTGTGGAGAGCAACAATTCTAATTCTCAGATCCTCAGAGAGTCTTTACCATGAGGTGCCATGTTGAACATCCAGTGGTCTGTATGAGAGAATTGTACTCAAAGTGCCACATTTTAACTGCTCTAATACAAGATATACAAATTTGTATGGTCCTGTCAAGCAGACAACATGAACATGATGAATAGGACGTGTGGCTTTGCACGGTTACACGACGTACAGCTGTTAGGGTTTACTTACGTATGTTGCCAGTTATTTCGACAGTAATGGCTGTATTCAAAAGCTGATTCATTTAAATAATTTCAATTCTAATTGACTATTTTTGCTGATAATTGATGAAGAATGTGATTATTATTGACAAAGGACCAGGCGTATACAACTTTTGATGATTGTATAAGCGGTGAGTGAATGGGCTAGCTAGGTGATTTTCAAGTAGATTAAGTGATGTAATCAAATATTGACTCTTTAATTTTTTTATTTTTATTAAATTTGATTCAATATAAGGACACAAATATTAGGACACTTGACTTATTCAGCCATATGTGATTAAGGCATACAATTGTATAGGTGGTCTTTAGATGTGGTAGCATTACATTTTACCTTGAACTAGGAGACCCAAACGTGCTCCACATGTACACAAAGACAGGTCCATGAAGATATGATTTACATGTGTTGGAGTGGAACTACTCCCACTATAGAGGTCTGACCTCAACCCTATTGAACAGCTTTAAGATGAATCGACTGCACCCAAGGCCTCCTCACCCTATGCTAGTACCTGACCTTACAAACACCCTCGTGTCTGAATGAGCACAAATCTCCACCAAAACATCTTCCCAGAAGAGTGGAGTTTATTGTAACAGGAAATGATTACTAAACGTGCAGTGGGATGTTCAAAAAGCATTGTATTTTCTAGTAATGATGGTTGTTATCGTATACGCCATTGCATTATCTTATGCTAGCAACAGTATGTTCCCTATTCCATTTATAGCTACTATAAACAAACTATTCTAGTCTTGATTATGGAACTTTATTCTCCAGAAATGACAATAAACATACTAACATACATATCAAACATTCTGTATCAAACATTCTTGGCCCAGATAATGTCCAAAATGTACATTTTGTGTCTTCTCTTGTGCATGTATGGAGTTTCATATGAGTTCTCTGGTTTTCTTTCCGCCATCCAAATGTGTGTCCGTAGACAGATCGTTTGGTCTGAATTGCCTCTTTAGTGTGGACGAGTGTAAATGTGTGTGTACATGACACCTTGTGATAGACCGGTACCTTCCGCCCAAGGTGTACCCCTGGCTTACACTTTCCAGAGTCTTACAACATCCTTGACCAGGATGAAGATAAGTGCAAGTAAATTTGAATAGTGTATGAAGTAAGTCTCCGCAGTGCTAATGTGTGAGAACGTTTGCTCTCAAGCCCAGATACAGTTCCACACTCCCTAACTGGAAGTGACCGGGTTCCCTAACACACTTTCTACCTCTCTACTTCTCTCATATTTCTCTCTCTCTCTATCTCGCTCTCTTTCTTCCTCACACACAGTAGGAGTGCAGGATGTAAGTGAAATAGTGAAGAAACACTTTGTGGATGGGAGTTTGATCCCATTCCTCGTTCCTGCAGCTTAACTCAGGTCTGTGTTTTGAAGAGCAGCAGTGTGTCCCCCTGAGGCTTCGCTGGCAAACTCTCCTGATCTCTCTCTCTCTCTCTCTCTCTCTCTCTCTCTCTCTCTCTCACACACACACACACACACACACACACACACACACACTGCATTTCTTAAGTGAAGCATGGCTTCTGATAGAGCTCTCGCTTATCAGCAGCAGCACAAATGCAATGCAAATGGAGCCGTGCTCGCTGAAGGCCTTGACTCTGAGGCAGGCTTAATTGGTAAAGAGGGAGGAACGAAGGTATGAAAACTACACCACTAACCACACCATGGCAATACGGATGGTTTAAAAAAAAAAAGCCTTGATTTTTTTTTTTTTTTCCCTTTTCAAAGTCTTTCTTTTTGTACTTATTACAACAACAGCAGCTGCACAATAATTTTCCACTTCATTGGCGAAAAGAGGTCGTTCAAGACCTGAAAAAAGTAATAAAGCTTGAGTAATGTAGCTGAGCACTTTGTGGGTC
This sequence comes from Silurus glanis, assembly GCA_014706435.1. Lineage (NCBI taxonomy): Eukaryota > Metazoa > Chordata > Actinopteri > Siluriformes > Siluridae > Silurus > Silurus glanis. The sequence goes on along the minus strand of JAAIIK010000091.1, from coordinate 762,444 downwards.
AGGGACACTGAGGTCTTTCTCAACATCTGCTCTAATTAGGGTTACAGATCTGTCTGGAAGAAGTGCGGAGAAATTTAGGGATTATGCACGTACGTACATAGAGCTCTGTTACGTTAAAAGGGCCAAAGGTCACATATAGCAAATCACAGATTAATTATACCGTATCAATTCAGAGGTACCTGAAAATCATACTTGAGTAAAAGTAGATTGGCTTTTACTCCAAAACTTACTCCATTACAAGATCACCAATCCAATATGACGAGTAAAAGCCTTAGAGTATGTGGTTTCAACAGTTCTTGAGTTCTATGACTCATAAGCCAAAAACTGTTTATTTGTGTGGATTTATTCCCTAAAATACACATCAAATTGTACACCTGAACACTGCAATAACCATCAACACAACAACCTCTTCAACCCGCCAGAATGAAACAAAGATCAAAAAAGTCGCTTAAAATACAAAGACAAAAGCAATCTTCCTATTTGTTTGGTTTGAAAGAGGCAGATGTAGAGGACAGGGGGGTATGGAGACGGATGATCCGCTGTGGCGACCCCTAATGGGAGAAGCCGAAAGAAGAAGAAGACGAACGTTACTATTTGTTCATTGAAGCTGTCTTCAATTAACAAATAAAATGATAGCAAATAATTGTAGTTGAAGTAAAACCAAATATTCAGAGCTGACTGTGATTTGATGAAGCTCTCAGTCTCAGAGAGGGTCAATATTTTTTTTTCAACAAAAGCTGATTCTCAAAGATTTTATTCGAGCTCTTCTTTGAGTGAAAATGAGGCCTGCTGCGGTAAAAAAGTGGAAGTTCTAGAAAAATATATTTTTTGCTTTGTTACGCGAGCAAAAATTTGAGGTACGAGCTCAAGACGCCTCAGTCAGTGTTGCTGATTCGTCTCGATACACACGCACACACAAAGGTTTGAATGTGCGTGCGCACTAACACGTGGCTGTGACGAATCTCGAGATGAATCAGCAACAATGGCCTCAGTCAGTGTGCTTGTTTGCCTCGCCGTCGAAGCATCTTTGATAAGTTGTGCTCGCGTTTTGTGCTTTTTGTACATTTACAGTACTTTATCACATTTCTTTTTATAACCATGGGTCCGAAGAAAGTGAGTGGAAAGGTCAGTGCTCAGAAGAAGATGATGTCTATTGAATTAAAGCGTGAAATCATAGGAAAACATGAGCAAGGTGTGCGAGTGATTGACTTGGGTGATTGTCTTCCTCTGTCTTTCATGATGTCATACCAAGTACCTTTCTAGATGTCTCTCTCATCATAATTGCAGTAGTTGCCCAATCATCCAGCACCTCTTTACCACCACTGAGCCTCTGTCTGACCTCTTCCCTGAACCTCACACTACACTCTTCCTCCTCCAGTTTCCACTATCTTATACTTTTTTCAGTCCTCACTCTCCTCCTCTTCTTCTTTACCTCCATAACCATCCTACAGACCACCATCCGATGCTGTCTGGCTACACTGTCCCCCGCCAACACCTTACAGTCTCCAAACTCCTTCAGGTTGCACCTCCTACATAGAATATAGTCCACCTGTGTGCACCTTCCTCCACTCTTATACGTCACCCTATGCTCATCCTTCTTCTTAAAATACGTATTTACTACTGTCATTTCCATCATTGTAGAAAAATCTACCACCATCTGCCCTTCCACATTCCTCTCCTTAAAGCCATACCTACCCATCACTTCCTCATCACCTCTGTTCCCTTCACCAACATGCCCATTGAAGTCTGCCCCAATCACCAATCTTTCTTTCCTAGGTACACCATCTACCACTTTATCTAACTCACTCCATAAATTTTCCATCTTCTCCATTTTTCATTTCTCTTTCCATCTACACCATGATAGAACAGTTTAAATCCAACTCCAATGTTCCTGGCCTTACTCCCTTTCCACTTGGTCTCCTGAACACACAACATGTCTACCTTTCTCCGCTTCATCATATCAGCTATCTCTCTCCCTTTACCAGTCATTGTACCCACATGAAGTATGAACCCTAACTCTCCTACACTTCTCCTTTCCCTGCTGTCTTTGTAAATGTCTTCCTCCTCTCCTTCTTCCCCTTCAGGCCAACAGTAGCCCAATTTCCAACAGTACCATGTTGGGTAACAATACCTGTGGCGGTCGTTGGTAACCCGGGCCTCGATCGATCCAGTATGGAATTCTGATTTGTGATCCGCATATTTGATTTGGCACATGTTTTACTCTGGATGCCCTTCCTAACGCAACCCTTCCCATTTATCTAGGCTTGGGACGGCACTAAGAGTGCACTGGTTTGTGCCTCCCTAATGGCTGGTTTATATACTGTATATATATATATATATATATATATATATATATATATATATATATATATATATATATATATATATATACGTTTTGATCATGAATGCAGCGCCGACTGGACTTTCACTAAGTTGTTTTACGATGCTCTTTTGTCATTCTAAAGGATAACCGCTCCAACATGTCCAGGCCGATGATCACCAGGTCTCCAGCGTCACCTCTCAGCAATCAGGGCATCCCGACTCCAGCGCAGCTCACCAAGTCCAACGCGCCTGTGCACATCGATGTGGGCGGCCACATGTACACCAGCAGCCTCGCCACCCTCACCAAGTACCCCGAATCCAGGTGAGGGCTTGAGAGACTTTTATAAGAAAATGATCATACTTTTGACATTCAGACTTTTGCAGTGGTGTTAAGCGTTCGTGTTTCTCACAGCTGTTTCTGCTTGGTATACTGTCTATTCAGAGTTTTGCAAGTTCTTCTAGTGTCTGTGTGGGTTTATTCTCCGGTTTCTTCCTTCTTCCAAAAACATTCGTGATACTGGATATGTTATGCTACATTTCCCCCTAGGTGTGAATGAGTGTCCACATGGATTCCTGGGGTGACACTGGTCATACCAATCAGGATGTGTTCCCAACTCACACCCAGGATTCGATCAGAATCCACTATGACTCATGACACCTATAATATGGATTAGGGCTTCACTGGTTATTGTACATTAATGGTAAATAGTGATTCATGAAAGATTCATTCATTTTGAACGATAATGATAATGTGACTCAGAAGAATGAGTGGTCTCAAAGAGTAGTTCATCTCTCAACACTTCTAGTCTGTCATTTATTCTTTTATCACCTGACTCCAATATACGTACGCTACACAATGCAATAGATCAGGGAGGTTTTTTTTTTGGTCTGAATCTTGACAATTTTTTCAATAATTATGGGAGTCACATGACAAAAAACTGACGACACGGACCAAAAGATATGAGAGGTGAGCTTTTCATTTTAATCATAATTTGTCCTTAGCTGCACAGTCATATTTTTATTATAGGAACTACAAAGTTCGTGTATACAGACGTGTAGAAAATGTAACATTTTCTATTATTTCTGATCAAAGAAACAAAATAAACGAAACGATTAAAACAAAAAAGGTTCGTTCGTTTTGATGAACGAGATTCAAAGTCACTGAAACGATCCGATTTTCCCATCACTAACAGTAATGCTACACATTTGAATCTTGGACAAGCATCCAATAAACATAAATTAACCAGTATAAAAGGAAAGTAGTGAATGAAAAAAAAAATGGGTGATTATTTTAGATATGAAATGGATATGATGCTGGTCCCCTGTTGCTCGCATTAACTGTGCGTCAGCATGACATCATCTTGCTGGAACACCATGTCGGGGCAGATTTATCAGAGACTCGCATATGCCACCTGAAGCCTGAATAATCGCAGTTCATCAATTATATTTAAAAAGCATTTTTACAATAGGACAAATATTTTTACTGCTTTAAATTATGGACTGTAGTAACTGGCTAACATGCCTATAGGGCAGAAGGCTGGGTAGTACAGTTGTCTTTTGTAACTTGCATCCAAAATCACCATGAATAAATAAAAAAAAAAATTTTGATGGAAATGTTTTAGCTCACATTTTTACACAAACAAAAAGGAGGTTGTGTGCCGCCGTAGCAGGCCGCAGGATACGAGATCCATCTGGAGGCTGGGAGCCAGAGCACTCAGGCCAGACCACAAGCCCAGCGCTGAGGCCAGGGTCTACTTCCACAACCAGATGGCCCTTGTACCCGCTTTACACCGAGGATCTAGAATTTCAATCAGATTGAGTTTTTTTTCGTTTGAAACTACATCGAGCTGCATTTTTTTTTTTCTCAGAGTAAAATTGAACAAGTTGCATTTTTTTAAAGTGGGGGGAGGGGGTGGGGTGGGCAATTCTAGTGTAGTTCAAAAAGGACAATTAGATATACATTTTAAACTAGTTCCTTTCAATTAAAGGCTCACCTTTACAACTTAAGGTGAAATAAAAAAAAAATACATAAATAAAAAAACACATTGAACTAGAATTACAGGTTTTAAAAACTACTTTAAAAAGTAGAAGTACACAAAAAGACCACCTAATTACAGTAATGTGAGTACTTTCCACCTCTGCTATATAGCTTGTATACAGTATCTTCCAAAAGTGAGTGCACCCCTCACATTTCAGAAACCATTTTAGTTTATCTTCTCAAGGGACAATACAATAGAAATGAAACTTGGATGTATTTGGGTTGTCAATGTGCAGTTTGTATAGCAGTACAGATTTACTGTCCTCTGAAAATAACTCAACATACAGCCATTATTGTCTAAATAAGTGGCAAAAAAAGTGAGTACACCCTCAGTGATAAAAGCTGTACATCATGTAACATGTCGTATTCATCATGTTCATGTTTTTGTCTGCTTGACAGAACCAAACCAATGTGTGTTTCTTGTATTAAAGCAGTTAAAATGTGGCACTTTGAGTACAATTCTCTCATACTGACCACTGGATGTTCAACATGGTACCTCATGGTAAAGACTCCTAGAATATAAGAAAATCAGTAACACCCTGAAACTGAGTTACGGTACAGTGACCAGGGTCATACAGAGGAAGCAAAACATGATGCTGCTCCCTTCAGAAACTGGACCGAACGAGAGTTTTCCAACATAATAACGACCCCAAACCCACCACCAAGATAACAACTGCCTTAGTGAGGAAGCTGAAGGTGAAGGTCATGAAGTGGCCAAGAATTTCTCCAGACCTGAACCCTATTGAGCACCTGTAGGGCATCCTCAAGCGGAAGGTGGAGAAGCACCATCTGTGCAATACTCACTTTTGTTAGATACAATACATTGGAACAAAATGGGTTTCTTCAGTACCACGAGGCAACACAAAACAATACTGTAGTTAAGTAGATGAGACACAACAGTAAATATATTGATAAATGATAAGTGTGCAGTACAACAAACCAAGCCTGTGATTGGTCAACAGAAACAAGACGTGGCCAATCCCAGTCAGTCCTGGTATCAAAAAGGGTTTACTATCTTTGACCATTGTATTATTTTCTTTTTGTAACTTTGAAACAAAATAAGCCATTCTTCTTTTTTCTCATTTTCGTTTGCTCTTGCTTTGCAACAACTACTGAATTGTCAGAGTTAATTAATGTTTTAAACACTTTTCAGTTATCAGACTTCTTCTTGAAGGCAGGCAATTTTTAAAGCACCGCCTGCAGTAGAGGAGAACTCAGAACATGATACCCAACCAGGGAGACAACAGGATGTGAATGTGAAAGAAAACTATGCATTTGTGTATTGGTATAAGTGACAGTTTAATCATGGTCAGTGTTTCTGTCATACTGGGGGTAGATACGATGAATGGATGGATGGATGGATGGATGGATGGATGGATGGATGGATAGATTGATTTATCATTGACAGATTGATTATTTGATTGATTGATTGATTGATTGATTTATCCTTGATAGATAGATAGATAGATAGATAGATAGATAGATAGATAGATAGA
>JAAIIK010000091.1:733947-756578 GCA_014706435.1 Silurus glanis | reverse complement strand
TAGATAGATAGATAGATAGATTTATTGATTTATCATTGACAGACAGACAGATTGATTGATTGATTGATTGCTTGATTGATTGATTGATTTATCCTTGATAGATAGATAGATAGATAGATAGATAGATAGATAGATAGATAGATAGATAGATTGATTGATTGATTGATTGATTGATAGATAGATTGATTTATCCCTGAAAGATAGATAGATGAAAATCAGAGAACATGCTAATCTTCTGAAACAGGAACCCGGGATCTGTAAGGTGGCCAAACTACCTGCTACACCAACCAGAAATAATACAAAATACTAAAATCTACCTGAATGTGGGTGTTTTTACTTACTGCCATCTTAGCTTTAAAAAAACAAAGGTATTTTTAATTTATTGTTTAAGTTTATTATCTTAACAATTTCTTCTTAACTATCTCCCTCTCCCCCTCTCTCTCTCTCTCTCTCTCTCTCTCTCTCTCTCTCTCTCTCTCTCTCTCTCTCTCTCTCTTTCTTTTTCTCGGAGCAGAATTGGCCGTCTTTTCGATGGCACGGAGCCCATTGTTCTGGACAGCCTGAAGCAACACTACTTCATTGACAGGGATGGTCACATGTTCCGCTACATCCTCAACTTCCTCAGGACGTCCAAGCTCCTCATCCCTGACGACTTCAAAGTGAGCAAGAGAGATAAAGAATGAGAGAATGAGATCCGGGGTCAATCATGTGTCCCCATCGTATACATTATATAAAGTTTTGCTTCTGCTGATGGATGCAGCCATTATGACAGTAGCTGATCTGAAACGTTACGATCTATCGAGCGCAGCGCCCAGACGGCGAGAACGAGCCTTCATGACTTACGATACATATGCACGGCGGCACGTATAGCCAACACTAAGCGTTCTGTTATTCAGACGTGCACATTACAGCCTTTTGTTCTCGCCACGAACTGCATTTGCATTCCAGTGGCCTGCTCCTGTGTGTCATTTGGCCCTTAATTACAAATTTGCCTTGGGAGAAAACAAATAATCCCATTATCTGATGGTCTGTCCATGGGGAAACTATGTCAGCTAAAATAAGCAAAGACTCCAGAGTGGCTTTGGTTCACAGAAAGGCTACATTTACTCAGAGAGTCTTGGAGCGTTCGTGGCTATTCGGTTGTTGATATTTTAATCGCCCCCACAATTACCCCATTAGTGGTTTTCGTGTCTTGTTTTTTACACGTATTAAGCATTTCCTGTGAGTGACTCACTGTCGCTGATTGCACCCCAGTGCTGTTAAAGTCTCCACGCTGATTGGTTGGTAGTCCAGCTGGAAACCTACAGTCATGGCGCTTGTTCTAACGTGCTATAGTTTCTATGGTAACAGTTATAATTCACAGGGACGTTCTATGGCGGAGGCGCCGCATGATCTTATAAGACTTATGAAAAACATGTTAGAAACCATGTTCAGGAATGTAAGTGTGTAGAACAGATACAGTGAAGTTTATATGGAAGGGGTCTCTAGTGCCAGAGCTTTGTAATTATCTGAGGTAATTCTATAATTTCAGGACAGACGTTTGTATTCTTATTTTTGTCAAAAGAGGAAAAAGAGAGTGCAGAAACAATTGCTATACCATAAGTAATACCAGAAATTCATTTGTTTTACATATTTTATATCATAACGATGAATGAAAGGAGAAATAGGATTTAGATGGGCAAAGTGGTAGCTTAGTGGATAAGGTGATTATCGTGGCATTGGACCTTGGATCCGAAGGCCATGAGTTCAAATCCAAGCCTTACCATTCTGCCACTTCTGGGCCCCTGAGCAAGGCCCTTAGCTTTAAAATGACTGTTGTATGAACGAGATCAATGTAAGTCGCTCTGGATAAGCACGTCCACCAAACGCCGTAAATGTAAACCAAAAAGGAACCTCCTGAGGGTGTGTCATGATGTGTTTAGTTACCATAGAAATCGTCAATAATTTGGCCATGAAACTTCATGGATCATGGATATCATGGATACATCAGCAGAACAGGGTAACCTGCTACATAATCAAAGCTCAACATCTTGTACTTAGTTGACACTGTTTGTTGGTGGCGGCATTTAGCAGCTAACACAAGCCTCACTACAATCAGCGTGACAATTGTGCCGAATGTTAAGACTGTGTTACCATAGCGATACAAAATGTCCTCTTCTGAATTGCTGCACGGAATGTCCTTGAGTCATACACTGGGCTGACATTAGCTGGTTGCATTTGCTACCCAAAATATCCTGAATTCTTGTTGTATTGTCCACGCAGGACTTCAGCCTGTTGTACGAGGAGGCGCGGTACTTCCAGCTGCAGCCGATGCTGGTAGAACTGGAGCGCTGGCGTCACGAGCGAGAGCTCAACCGGATCTCGTGTCCGTGCGAGTGTGTGGTGGTGCGTGTGGCGCCCGACCTGGGGGAGCGCATCACGCTGAGCGGAGACAAGGCCCTCATCGAAGACATTTTCCCAGAGATCGGCGACGTCATGTGCAACTCTGTGAACGCCGGCTGGAACCATGACTCCACACACGTCATCCGATTCCCTCTAAACGGCTACTGCCATCTCAACTCCGTTCAGGTATGGGCATGGCCTAGACCACTAACTAAACTTTCAATAATGATTACTTTTTAACAGGAAGATGGGACTTGGTGTGTGCCAGTCAGTCTAACTTTTTTTTTACATAGCTTGTCTATGGGTCATTTTTTGATCAAATGGAGGTGGTAGCTTCATGGACTTTGCTTGTAATAAAAGCTTTAGCAAGATGGCTGACTGAAACTTTCAATTTTACTGCCTTTCTTCTAAACACAGGGTTAGGAGATAAGGAATGTAGTGAAAAAGAAAGCAATCAGGAAAGAATATAACTTGGCAATTTGTGAGACTAGCCTTCTCCAAGGAATTGTTGCTACATTTATAGAGTAGCTTGCTAACATTAGCTAGTAGTTTAAGCCGTTTCGTTATTATCTTGCTACGTTTAGATGATCTTTCTACCTGTATTACTTTAAAGCTAGTTAGCTAAAGCACTTTTATGTATTTAATTATTAAGGCTACGTCTACATTAATCCGGACAAACTAGATCCATCTACACTAGGTGCATCTGGATAAATTTGCTCGTCCACACTGAAACGTCTGAAAACCTTTACTTCCCTGTACTGCTCATGAGAAAAACAGTAAGACTCTTTAACCTGCATCATTTTTGCCTAGGGTTTATTTACATTATGGCCCTTTGAAACGTCGGGTTTTCCAATGTATTCACATTGGAGAGTGTTTTCAAACAGGTACGTTTCTGTTTACCGAAAACGCCGTCTGAGCGTGGACGGAAGGCCCAAACGGAGAGAAAGATATGCGTTTTCAAACATATTATTGCACATATTAGTGCAGACATGGCCTTAATTATACTTGTGAATGTTGTGAATCTAGGATTGTCGATGAAATCTTTAGAGTTGAACTGCATTTTCTTGTAAAACGAAGCTTTTCAGAGACGTTCGGTTTGTGTGACTCCACTGGCTTTAAATTAGTGTTAGCAAAAAAAAAAATTATAAAATGTGTTTTTTTTTTTAGTGCCATTACTTTTGTGTTTTACAGTAGTATTCTGCTCGCAAAGCTCAAAATGTAGTACTATTGGAGTTACTGTTACCACACAATGCTAATTATTCTGGGAAAAAAAGCAACAATAATAGCTTCATTTGTATACAAGAGAGTAAAATTTTGAAACTTACATTAGCTGCACATAACGGCATGCATACACGCTGGCACACACACACTGGCACACACACACACACACACACACACACACACACAAATGCTAGTGGGTAGTCCTTAGGCACTGCCCATAATCCTGTTTGGTTATTAAAGTGAGCCCGCAGTGGATGCTGTATCAGAGCTTAATGGAGCCAGGAGGTGTGTGTGTGTGTGTGTGTGTGTGTGTGTGTGTATCTGGAGGGTGATGCAAAGATGCGAGACCTTTGTAGTGTTGGCAGGGGGGTTGCAGGCAGCCTGAAGCAACTGGAAATTTGGGGGGTTGGAGGTTCAGGCTCTGAGATTTTTTGCTTCCATTCTGCGCAGGCTCTACTCCCTGAGGTCTTTTGATGGAATGTGATGATTGTGGACCCACAAGGACATAGATAACATATAAAGACACAAACATACAAACATTCAAAAGCACATATTCAATCGGTTTTAGTAGGAGGAACCTATCCTCATTTGGGTGATATCAAGAGTGTGATTATAGTCTTTAAACAATACAGAACACTGGAGAGTGAGAACTAACATGAGCACTGGAATGTGTGATTATGAGTAATGTTCTTTCTACAGTCTTATACAATCAGTTGACGTTGTGGAACCAGGAGCTACTGAGCAACTCATAAACATTTGAGATCATAATAGATCCAACACCAGCTTCTACATGCCAGAGCCTTTAAACACTTAAAGAGTCCTAAACTCTACATGAGGTGGAATCCAAATAGCGCTGGTAGATGGTTCTCTCTAGATGATTCGGGCTCGGAATCTACTTCTTTAAAGGTCCACAATCTTCATAAGGTGACGCGACTGTGTCACATGTAACAGCCCACATGCTCTGTATCTCTATCTCTATCATTCTGAATTCAAGAGTGCAATAATGACGAAAGCATTGACAAGCCCTAGATGTCTTCAACCTGCACGTGCAGTGCGAGTTTCCTTTAAAGTAAAAGATGTGCAGCTAGGATTTTGTATTTCAGAAAAAGAAGTAGGGCTAATTTCCAAGCAAGAACATGTGCTTGCATTGTATTGTATTCATTTTCTGAACAGAGATATACAAACCATGAATAATTCATGAGTAGCTATCTTGAAAACGACAGGTGAAGACCTACCTCTTCCTGAAACATTTAAACTAGCACTTGTGTGTCCCCGTTTCACTGTTAAGTAAGCCTGGGGTGCATTCCAATTCATAGGTGTTCAGTAGGGTTGGAGTTCTATAGCAGGAGATCTTCCACTCCAACCCATGTAAAGCAGATCTTGAGCTGGATTTGTGTACAGGGGCATCGTCATGTACACAAATCCAGCTCCATGAAGATCTGCTTTACATGGGTTGGAGTGGAAGATCTCCTGCTATAGAACTCCAAATAATCAAATAATTTGAGTCTTTGTGTTTGTTCAATTGCTGTAAAAGAGCTTCAGAATTTGACCCAAACAATGAATGCAAAAGCATTTCTTTCCATAGCCATAAACGTATCATTTTCATTCGCCGAATCCTTTTCGAGGCATGAATGTGATTCGCGTCAGCATCCGATTACAATTTTTCCGCTTATTTCTTATGTAATGTTTTACAATACGTTTTACATGTCGGCGTGTTTTTACTTCGCCGTGGATCGGATGTGAAAGTCGTATCCACATTTGCACATACACCTTGACTCAGTGAATCCGAGATACAACCCCTCAACAAACCGAATGTCATTTGAGCTCTTTTGGGTGAAAGCTGGCGTTAAAGAAAATAGTCTATCCTTAAAAATGAACTGTATACAATTTTCGAAAACTAATTATAAACTGTATACACACACCCTATGGGATTTGTTTTTTCCTAACAGATGAATTCTTGAAAAAAAGAAAATAGTTTGAGTACAAAGTGTATAGTTACACTATAATGCAAAAGTATTGGAACATCTGACTTTTTTTTTTATGTGGTTCTTCCCAAAAACTGTTTTGGAGGTGCACAATTGTATTAGACGTCTTTAGATGCAGTAGAATTACATTTTCCCTTCACTTGAACTAGGAGATCCAAACCTGTTCTGAAATGACGATGTCCCTGTGCACAAAGCCAGCTTCATGATGATGTAATTTACATGGGTTGGAGTGGAAGATCTCCTGCTATAGAGCTTCAAACCTTCTGAACACCTTTGGGATGAATGTAAAGGCTGACTGCACCCCAAATCTCCAAAATCTAGTGAAACATCGTCCCAGAAGACTGGAGGTTATTATAGCAGCAAATGGGGATTAAATGTAACAGGATGTTAAAAAAATGGCACATCTTGAAATCAAGTGTCCCAAACATTTGTCCATATTATGTATGTTCTGGATGCTTGATTCTATAAAAAAAGTCCAGTATATTGAATTGTATCAGCGTGTGTGTCAGCATCTAGGTTAAAGTGTGTATCCTTCTCGCCGTCTCATCGCGTCGTGTTTTTTCGTTCCGTCGCAGGTCCTGGAACGACTACAGCAGCGCGGCTTCGAGATCGTAGGCTCATGCGGTGGCGGGGTCGACTCGTCTCAGTTCAGCGAGTACGTGCTGCGGCGAGAGCTCCGGAGATCTCAGCGAGGACTCCAGACGAACAGGATAAAACAAGAACAGCTGGACTAGAACCCCACCCTAGAAACTGCCTCACAGACTTTCCACTTGGAATGGGTTTTTTTTTAAGGGAACCTAAGGAAAACCTTTTTTTTTTTTTTTTTTTTTTTTTTTTTTTTGAAGATGGTTGACCTTGCTGACCTTCAGGAAGATCGGGACTGTCCAAATGAGGAAATTGAAAATGTCGTCCCTTTCCATCCATTCGATTTCAAAGCAAACATTAAGACATCACATTCTGTTTGCAGTACTATATACAGTATATATATAAAAATATGCATCTATTTTGCTATTTCACATAATTGACCCATGGATGTTTGTTTCTCAATCATGTCGTTAGGGTTTATTACAAATCTCAACACATCGGGATGTGTTTTTTTAATTATTATTATTATTATTATTATTATTATTATTATTATTATTCTTTTTTTCGCTGTTGTTGTTTCATATTATATAACATACAAGCAAAGATTGTGTACTTTCGTTCATCAAAACTTCCAGATCCTTATCTGAAGATCGTGTGATATATTTACTTTTATTCAATATGATTATAAGATTAACATAATATGTATCGAAAGAAAACACAATTTTAACAGCGATCCAGCGCTAATTATTTTCTTTTAATTTATGATCAGATATGATGTTTATCTATGATTTTTCATTTGTAATCCTGTTTTTTTTTTTTTTTCTCTTTGGCCTCAAACCTCTTTTTGACTGAATTTGTAATGACATTAAATACAGGTTCCTTCTGAAAGCTGTCAAAACCGAGCAAGTCATTTCGGCCACGCCACATCCGACTTACCAAATCACTGAGAATGTGGCAAGGAAGTTCAAATAAATCATGCAAAATTGTAATAAAGCATCAGTCTGGCACTTATTGTATTATATATAGTTATATATCGAAACTGGGAAAATGGAGAAGTCGTAGTATTGTTTATATAAAACATTTAAAAGAGGTAAATAGATTTATTTAATGGTTTGACCTTCCTAGTTAAGTACTATAGGTATAATATCGTTGTATAATAGAGAAATAATCTGTAGTTGTAGTTTTCTGCAGTTACACCCCAAACAATCTTAAGTGTTTAAAGGCTGTACAGTTTATTATTCATAACAGCAACATCAATTTTATATAAGCTTTGTATATTGTCTATTTTTCACCATTCGTTTATCTTTAATAACCGATTTATTTCTGCAAACCAGCCTCGTGTTTAAACCGGACCTCATATAGCTGTGTAGACTTCTACGGTTTTCTTACATTCTCTTTGGTGGATAAGTAGTTAAGACATTAGACTTTTGGAAGGTCATGATTTCAAATCCCGAGCAGGACCATTGAGCAATTCCCTTAACCCTCAGTTGTCTAAATGTGAAAATATTAAGTTAGGCCATATGCCAAATCATCTAAAAGTTTCCTCTGGGTTCTTCAATTTCATACTACAACCCCAGAAAAGCTTCCTCAGGTGAAGTGCCTATATTAAATTGTCCCTAGGTGACTTGCAACATCATACTGGTGTCCTATCCAGGACGTATTCTCCCAAGTGCAGGCTCCAGATCAAATATAAAAAGGGACCCTGAACCAGGATAATGCGCTAATAAAACAAAATATGAGTGAATATAAAAAGATCATTTGAACAAAACGCATTGCTTCTTGATAAAACATTAAATACAAACAGCTCCAAACTGTTCATTGACCTTCAGACATTTTTCCCTTCCATCACCTCTACCAGCATGTCCTGGTGAGCCAGTGAGGTATTAAGCTCTATTTCAAAGTGCCCTTGCCCTGAGCACTGACATCTCACAGCAGCCATTTCTGCACAAGCTTCAGGCTCAGCCGATGGATTCGTGCTGGTCCATTAGCAGAACTTTTATTTCTGGAGCTGGTCTGTAGAGAGAGGTGGGACGAGCGTGTCCCAAAACGACGGAAGACACGCGGGGTAAGGGATTATTCTGGTTCATTTTACATAAACAACAAGCCATCTATTATTTACAAGGCTGTGTTAAAAAATAGTATCGTGTTCCAAAAAAAGGGCTTTGTAAATCCCTTAGAATGTAAAAGTAAAATAGTAATACAGTCTAATTGACCTCCCCTTTTCGACATTTCCCTCAGGAGAATACCTGTCTTCATCTCGGGAGCCATTTCAGTAGTTTATTCGCTCAAGTGAAATTTCTTATCCTTTCGAAGTCAGGGGGATCACGTCAATATAATTGTTGACTGTATCTTACCCAGAAGGTCAAGGTCAGATATAACAAAAAAATGTCAGTAGAAGCAGGACAATATGAACTCTATAGATTTGGAAAACATACAACCTGGGCTTCAGTTAGCTAAATCTGGCTAGCTAGTTAACAAACAAGCTATTGCTAATACGAAATGTATATCTTAGTAGAAATTACACAAAAGCCATTGTGGCTTACATTTTTTCTCAGGTGCTTTGGAGCATTTCTCAAATCATTCTTAATATTTGTTAGCCCAGGTTCGATCCTCGGTCAGGGAACCAACCCCAGCCATTAGGGTTGCACAAGCCAGTGCACTCTGAGTGCCGGTCCCAAGCCCGGATAAATAGGGAGGGTTGCGTTAGGAAGGGCATCCAGCGTAAAAAAAACATGTGCCAAATCGAACATGCGGATCATGAATACGGATGATCCGCTGTGGCGACCCCTAATAGGAGAAGCCGAAATAAAGTTAGTAAACACATTGGATTTTTTGGCGAAAGCCTGTACTTTTCTCGAAATCCTTATCTCTAATAACTAAGTATTTTTGTCAGCAAACATCTCATTGCTATATTAAGTCCTTTTATCATTGATCACAAACAAGATCTTCAAAAAGTTTAGTCATGTTGTCAGTATGACGGCGCACGGTTGAAGTATTTCCTGATGTAAACTACGGTTTGGATTACATCTTAAATTTCAACAAAGTAAAGTAAAAGAGCTCCCTTTAAAAGTACAATAGTATTTACCTTCAAAATTAAAGTATTAGCAATATACAGTATTAGTAAATGTACTTAAGGTTTTATTATGCTATAATGTTCCTATTATCATTTTTATCACAAGACTCTTTGCTTAATCAACTCAATTTATGTGAAAAGACTCTGTTACTTTCAGCACACCGATCTTTTAATAGAATGATATTAATGAGTCAAACACTGATTGATATCTATTAGAATTATCATGAGCCCAAAACCTTATTTAAAAAAAAAAAAACTAAAATAAATAAGTCCACGGGTGTTGTGGTGAGTCTGGAGATTCTTCAATCGTTTATTCCTCTCTAAATGTTCTGCTTGCTGTTGAACAGATGCTGAACTGTGTGTTGGTGATCAGTAGATTCCACCAAGCGCCGATCAAAACAAGTTCAAAACAGATCGCCGCTCTACGCTGATTGGTGGATTGCTGCATGTTGATTTCGCAAAATGTAGTTGAGCAAAAAGTATGAAATTTGACTTTCAAATGTAGTGAAGTTAAAGCAAAAGTCTCCCCAAATAAAAATACTTCAGTAAAGTACAGACACACAAAAAAACTTACTTAAGTACAGTAACGAATTACATTTATTTTGTGGTCAATTCTTCAGTATATCTGTACCTACAGCCATATTTTATCTCGAAGAATTTGTCTTAGGAACAAATGTACAAAGTATGCTTTATAAATTATGTTCTTGATCCTTCTTCCTGGTTAACAAGTAAGCTATTTTTCACACTCTCTAGTGAACTAGCATGAGTTTATAAAGAGTTTCAATTCCAAAAGCGATTAACTACTAAATGGCTGTAGCAGCATATTTTCTGTAAATCTTTTGCCCTATTAAATCTACTGTACTCGAATGAACCGTCAGGTGTTAAAAAAAGTATAAAAAAAAAACCAACATAGTCATGTTAAAGAAATAAAATGTAAAATCTATACTCTAATAAAGTATTAATGCGAATATTATTTGGTTGCACACTAAGCAAACTTTTCTGTTTTTGCTGATTTTTGGTTGGTAAGGGTTTTTTTTTTCTGCTCATATATAATAGCAGACTGATCGAAGAACATGATGTTCCTGAAAACAGTGATGAATGAGGAGGACTGATACACGCAAGCCCTGTCAGATGCTTTCAGATGTCTAACTGCAGGATGGCAATCCAAAGCAAAACAGTGCCTGGAGGCTTGACGTCTGGCAGAATCGCCTCTGTCTCACACCTACTTGATGTTAGCTCCAATTTGTCTCTGTTTCAGCTCGACACTTGACTTCAATGAGAAGCGAACAGGAGCTCTGCAGATGGACTGAGCTGGGACACACTTCATGCATGTTTTTTTTTTCTGTTGGGACGGGGGATTTGGACTACATTCAAAAAAGCAGGACCACTGGGGATGTTTAATCTTAGTATCATGTACCATGTTGGTGTTATATACATTGTGTTGTGTTGGTGATACACACAGTAGCTTGGGAATACTGGGGCTTAAACACCCAACCTTCCAATATGTTATTACTAAAGCAAGAAACATAATAAACACAATTTAACGCGTCTTTCACTGCAGCCGCAGATGCACCACCTGCATACGTCATCTCTATCAGAAGCATCGATATTAACCTCATAAAATGACCTCGGGTTTTCCCTGCACTTATTTCTAGCATTATGGTTTTCCTGGAGATTTGAAGTAAAGCCAAATTGTGTGTTTTTGTGCAAATTCTACAGAAAAGAAACTGCTAAAGTATAAATGCTTAATGAAAAAGCTTCACAACTGTTTGGAACTGTTTCGCCTGACCTTTCCTCACAATATCCAACTATTTTTGAAAAAATTCATCTTGTAAATGTCTTTGTAAGCATAATCCATTTCTTTTCCTCTGTCAGTCTTTGTGTAATGAAAAAAACTGTTATTAAATCCACACGAATGGATTTAAGATTGTGCAGTTTGCTACAGACGTGGCTTGCGAGCTCTGACTGGTGCGCTCTCTGATTATCCGATCAAAGGACGTAAAAATGCTGATAAGTTTGGATGGCTGCAGTGGCCAAATCGAAATCTGATTGGTTAAAGCATCTTAAAGCAACATGGATTTTACTCTAAAAGAGCCTGCATGTGCAGATCGATTGACCCCGGCAACACACGACGTGACGGCTGAAATCTGATCTAAAATTCTAACCTAAACTTACACTTGGGTGTCCTGCTCCTTGAAGCAGTGCTCTTGAGACAAAAGCTATAAAATGAAGAATATGGACTATTAGAAATAATTTATTACATATTTAGGGACAAAAATATACTTTTTTAAATCACTAGTGAATTCTTAATTCTGATTGGCTAGGTGTTGATAAGTGATGACAGTCACGTTAGTGATGACAACATAATAACCAACAATAACCAAATAACAAAACTGCAGAATTGTTACATTTATGGAAAGAGTCTCCAGTTTTTTACTTCAAGTTTTCAACCACAATAAAGTCTTTTGTATGAAATAAGTGCTATAAGGTAGAGTTTGGGCTCTGACATGTACTTAAGTAAAAAGTCGCCATTACTACTACCTGTTTTAGTGTCACGCTGGTAACCGAACCTCACATTATATCAATATATTAATTCAAAAGAAATTTTTATTTTGTTACCTAATGAATGTTTCCAGGCTGAACATCCACCATATAGAACACAAGCAGAGAAAAGATGATGATGATCAGGTGATCAGGAATGTCTCTGTTCTCAGTCATGTTTACATCACTGACTCCCTCTGTCTCATCCACGTTACCCCTAGACTTCTTGTTCACTTTTCCTTGCTTATTGTTATCTTTGTAAACTAGCCTACATCTGTGGTGTGTGAGAGCCAGAAAATGATACACCAGTGGTGGATTAAAAAAAGCCATGCAATGACAAGAAACAGGTTGATGGGCAGAAAACGGTGTGAGAATGAGAAGAAAAAATATTGATCATGTCACCAAACACATTCAAACTAAAGTAACGAGTCTGTTTTGAAAATGTGAGAAGTAGAAAGTGTGTAAAAAATGTAATGATTGAAAGTAAAAATTTGTCTGAAAAATAAATAGTGAAGTAAAGAACTGATACCAGAAAAATCTACTTAAGTACAGTAACAAAGTATTTGTACTTCATTACTTCCCACCTCTGCTTTGTAGGCAGCTACAGAATGCCAGTGGAGGAAACATAATAATGGGGTAGTGTAGAAGACCACCCTGTGGTAGTGTTGGATGGGAAGGAGTAGTGGTGACTCTGGTGACTCTGCTGAGCCCCTTGAGCAAGACCGTTAGCCCGCAACTGCTCAGCTGTATAAATGTACTGTAATCTTTATTAGGGCATCATCCAATTGCCATAAATGTGAATATAAACACTCCAGATTGTGCTGGCCTGTGATTTAAGGGAAATAAAACACTATACAATGTTCTATCATGAATACTTACCATTGTTTTATTCCTTACTTATGAAAACACAACGTATCATCATTAGTGGGCGCATCAGGGGCAAGGGCATCCCGTTCATTTGTTTGATAAATACATCACTGGCTCATCAAATGCCCCCAAGCGCTGCAGAGTGAGACTATGATTTGTTGAACTGTTTAACCAAATCCGGCTGTTATCGGGACAATAACTCATTTTTAACTCTGCAAATTAGATTAACAGATCATGTCTCAAACATTAATTGCCGCGATGATGAATATAGTGCTGGACAGCACTGGAAAGTCCCAGCTGATGCATTAAGATCCTGCTGTTTTTCCTTTAGATGTGTGCAAAGTCAGAATCAATCCTGCTGGAGTGGCAGTTGTGTGTCTATTTCTTGAGCTTCTCGGGGGGACACTAAAAGACAAGGTGTCCTTCGAAATTCTGGATTCGGTTATTAATAATGCGCAAGGGTCGTGACTTGAGAGCTACAAATACTTTATTGTGCAGTATTTCCTAATGACCCCATGATTGCACCATGATTTCAGGGCCATTTTGATGAAACATTAATGTCTCTGATTAACGCCTGGACCACCAGCGATCTGAAATCTACATATGAATCAATACTATGAGGATTCAACAGTACACTGCTGTACAACTTGACGGTTCAAAACATTTCTGCAGATAAATCAAGAAATCGGAATTTTATTGGATAATCAGGTGGATTTTAGAATTTCCAGATTCCCCAAAAGCATGTGGATGCATACATTTGTTATGCTTTTTTGTTACACATCATGACCCTGACCTGGATGAACTTGTTGTGGCATCACAGAATGGTCGAGTGTCTGATGTGGAAGAATAGGAGGGTGATAAAAGAAACACACACACACACACACACACACACACACACACATGACTGATACACGTGTAAACGTCGGTGTCCATTTTTTGTTGAGTAAGGAATGTTTATTAAAAGGCACAGACTGAATAAGTGTAACCAGGAGATCAGTGAAAGGTCCTCCTGCCTCCCAAGTCTTCCTCAACTCCTGTCATAGACTGGCACTATACCAGTCACTGAATAGGAATGAGTAAATCAATTATAAATATGAAAATGCACACAGATATGTACTGAGGGTGCACTAACTAATCTAAAAAAACTGTGAAAATACAGTCCCAACAATCTCTTGTTTCTCTCAAACCAGTGGAATTATTATTCTAGACGAACAAGTGCAAAAATACAGTAAACCAGCCCAAAATACTTGAAACTGACACAAGAATTACTTGAAATTATTCTGAAAAGACTTAAAACTAGCACACAAATTATTTACCATTAGCCCAAACGGATTTTAAATGAGCCCAAAAGAATTGAAAGTAGTCTAATCAGACATCAAACGAGCACAAAACAACTTAAAAATATTTGATAAAATACATTAAATCCAAAACTAGCCCAAACTAGCCCCCCCCCCAATAATATAATTTTAACCCCAAAAATCACAGGAAGGTCAAAAAAGTCCAAAAAGACTTAAAACTTAAGACAAAATTTGTCACGCAAATACTTGAAAAAATGAACTATCCCACGAAATACTTGAAACTCATTAACAAAGAGATCATTTTTACCCCCAAAAAGCTTGAAACTTGTTCAAAATGTCTAGAAACTAGCCCTGCATTGCATTAAACTAGCACAGAATCATTTGAAATTTGCCCAAAGACCTACATTTTACCTAAGAATGAAAACAAGCCTCTTTAAAGCACTTTAAAATACAGCCATAAATGTCCTAAAATACTTAAAATTAGACCTAAAAAAACCTCAAAAGTTGCCCAACCCATTTCAAATGAATCTAAAAATGACTTAAAACGGTTCAAATTTGTCGCTCAAATACTTAAAAGTACTCAAATACTTAAAAATAAACTATTACTATTACTAGACTTAAAACTCATTGACAAAGAGATCGTTTTAACCCCAAAAATTGTTGAAACTTGCACAGTAAAAAAAATGTATTAAACCATCTGTAAACCATCACAAAAACAATTTGAAGTTTGTCCAAAAAGTCCAAAAACCCTCCCTGCAGAGTAAATATAGCTTTAAACTAGCACAGTATAATTTGAAACTAAATTTCTCTCAAGAATTAAAGACCCCAAAGCACTTGTACTGGAAAATAACATAGAAGGGCCAAAAAAGACTTGAAATTCGACCCACAAAGACATAAAACTTGAGTGATTTGAAACAAGAAATTTCGAAAGTTGTCCAAAATAACAAACAAAAATTGAAACTTATCCATAACCACTGAAAGACTATAAACTAGCCCTGCAGAGTAAGCCAAAATTGCTTTACACTAGCAAAAAAAAAAAAAAAAAATCTAAAACTTTGCCCAAATATTAAAATAAGCCCCAAAGCACTTGCACTTGAAAATAACACAGAAAGGCCAAAAAAAAGTCTAAAAAGATTTGAAATGAGACCCACAAAGACAAGTCCAAAATTGCTGAATTACTTCAAATTGTCGCACAAGCTAGAAAGTGCCACGGGGTGTCTATCTCAGGGGTAGAATAAATCTCTACCTTGTAAAATGAGCCTACAAGGCCACACCATATCTATAGACACATCGGGTTCTGCTTTAAATCTGAAAGTAAAAACCAACATTTGTAGCACCAAACAAATGCGTATGTTACCATTGCATAACAATCATGAACGTTTCGTTATTTGACCGTACTAAGGGTTGAAATGTTAGGGCTCTATTTCTTAAAATCCTAGAAATGTCATCTTATATTTGTGTGTTCTGAGGCACACTTTGGTCCCCCGGAAAACTAGAGAAGGATCTGTGTCTACACAAGCAGCTTGCTGCAATCTTGGGGCCAGTAGTTACCCAGGAGCACAAACAACGTGTGAAGGTTTGTGCCAATCAGCTTGTAAAAGCTCCGAAACCCAGGAAATACTCCACACCATTTGGTTGTGGCATGACAGGACCCGGGGGCGAAGCCACCCCCGAGGTGACCCGCAACTCTAACATGCATGGCTGTGTTCCAAATGCAGGGTTGGGGGTAGAGATGGAGAAATGGCTGACTTTGCAGGGGTTTTGCATTGTTTATGTATCAGCATTGCCTCGGGTTACGTTGCCATCTCACTGAGCCGTTTTTTTTTTTTTTTTTTTTTTTTTGCGGCTGGAGTGCGTTGGCTGGGGGCTCTTTGGCATTTTTTCCCTCCACAGAATCATTTATATTCCGCTCTTGAGGTTAGAGAGGAACATGAGATTGCGGAGACAGTCGGAGCTGCACTTCGAGGCGGCCGCAGGCGCTTCAGAGTCGGTATGTTATAGAGAATTTTAAAATAGTTATTTATTACAGATTCCAAAGCCTGGCACATCCTCATACCAGGAAGAGCAAGTCTCATCGCAGGGAGGACACCAGAGTGCCGCAACACCGTTCCTCACTCGGATGTGCCGCGTTCTTTTTTCTTACTCGTCCTTCACTTGGCAAAGTCTTGCAAGAAATCCAGAACACACCCATATGCACTCCTACATGCATCGCACGTTTACACACATACTGTACCTGGTCGAGAAGTGGAAGTGGGCTGGATGGTCTGGTCTACCGCTGTTACGATTCCCTGAGTAATTGGATTACAAAAATTCATTTAGTTCAGGTTCATTTAACTAAACACGGAGCACCGTGTTCCCCACGGACCACTATTACTGATGCACCGCCTGCTAAACTCTAGAGCGCTCTGGACAGGTCACACAGGAGACGCCGCATAATGAAAAATGGAGGGACGGCGAGAAATCAGCGAGGGGCGAGGAGAAGATTCAAAGAAAATGGCAGAAAGTTACCAAAGTTTGGAATCATTCAAACCAAAACACGAAGAAAACACCGTACAGTGCGGTTACCGCTTTTAAATTCATTTTAAACGGATTATTATATATTTTTTTTTATATACAACACATTTAAAAAGTCCCTCCGCAGTAGAGCACTTAGCGGATATAATACGTGAAAAATTTCAAGCCGCTTTTCCAGAGACAAGAAAACCACTAAATGGATTTAGTTTTCACTGAAATTCTTGTTTTTGAGACCCGTCTTATTTTCAATGAGCAGCATTGCTCATTTGAATACTCGATTACTAATATAATTCGATAGCAGCAGCCCTACTCCTGTCCGAAATCAGCCAAAGATGTGTGTGTTATTACAGATGTGCTTGGATGATTCTTTCGCTTGGACGTTGGAGGGACAATCCATCCATCACATCGCAGCTCCGGGCCCCGAGGCTTCTTCCAACACAGAGGACAGACATGGTCTGCGGCTATGTGGGACACAATGGAGGTCTTTCAACACACCTATAAATACATGATCTGTCAGCTCAGAGTTGCCACGGGCCGTGCTCAGCTCAGCTTGCGTTCACACCTCGGGCCACCCATCACTTATGTTAAGATATTCACACGCTCGGGGCCATGGCGAATTCTGAGTTCTCATTTCAAAACTCTCATCGAACCGCAGCAAGGCCTCTCTCTTTCTCTTTCTTTTCGTTCTTCTCACCCAGTCATTTGGCTGACTAAAGAAAAATCAAACTGCAAAAAAAAGAACACAGGAAGCGAGACTGAAAGAGAAAGGAGAAGGTTATTCATTATGATTGAACGCGAAACCGTAAGCAAGCAACCCAATTACAGGCGAGTGGCGTTGACCGACAGAACGCCCCGCGGGAATGCAGCGGCGTGCCGACGATGACAAGATGAGGAGAATTTCATAAATAATCTCTGACAGCCATGAAGCAATAAGTGCATTACATCAATCTGGATTATTACCGAATCACCCAGAAAGCTGAAGCGCCTTCAAAATGGGAATAAATGGAAGTTAAATATGATCCATAATCACAGTCTAGATTTGTTATTCAATATCACCATCATGAAGTTTTCTTTGTTTTTTTTTTTCAGACATTTTTTATTTTTTTTTCCCGGAAAACAAAATCACAGCAACATGAAGCCCAATTAAGCAATAGGTTAGCATGCAGAGATAATCGTATTCATCAAATAACTAAAAAAACGAATAAAACCAGAAGTCTTTTTCTTTGATGAAGATTTGATGTGCGAGCAAATTAAGATACGAGCTCGGCCATGGAATGAATTAAACTCGTAGGTCAAGGTACCACTGTATTTGAATTGTATTTGATTTATACGTTAACAACAGTATCGCAACTAATGGTAATATTGTCACGGGGTGGAAAAACTTATAGCGAATAACCAGGTGTACTTCATGAAAATAGAGGAATGAAAGATAAAAATAGAAAACATTGAAATGATAATAGAACTATAAATAATAATAAAATAATAAAAACTTAGTAAAAAAAAAAATAAAAATATTTCATTAAATATATATAAAATAATTCCTCTGTCATAATGGAGCACAGAGGGTTAAGGGCCTTACTCAAGGGCCCCAAGAGTGGCAGTGTGGTGATACTGGGACATTCTGATCAGTAACCCAGATGTTTTAAAACAACCTTTAGAAACGAGAATCAGAATCACATTTATTGACAATTAAAATGAAAAGAGGTAAGATAACATAACATTTACATTTGCGGTGTTTAGCAGATGCCCTTGTCCAGAGCAACGTACAAAAGTGCTTTGACTCTCCAGCAATGAATAAATCTACACTGGTACAATAGATTAGGGATCCGCTGTGGCGACCCCTAATGGGAGAAGCCGAAAGAAGAAGTATATGTAAAAAATAAAGGCTATTCGATTCTATTGCACATGGTATAGCACATGGTTAGATGGTATAATATTGCAAAAGGTATTATATTAAGGTTTAAATGTTTTTCAGGTCAACATTTTCAGGTTAGGCAATAGAGACATGGGGTAGGTACTCCCTGATACATAATGTGTCAAACATAGCAACTGATATTAATAGAAACCAATCATATCACGGTAGTTATATTATGTCAAGATAATTAGGACTATGTTGTTGTTGTTGTACATGCATCATTGTCTGTATATTTTCATATATTTCATTCATATTTCATGCATCATAACAAACATATTTTGCAATTAAGATCACAATTTATTAAGTTGTTCACAGTTGTCTTTTATTTTAAAAGATTTTATACATTTTCCCTTTTACTATCAGGTGGACTATTATACATTTAAGTTTAAAATCAAGTTTATTTATTTCTACAGCGCTTTTCACAATGGACATTGTCTCAAAGCAGCTTTACAGAGTTGAACAGTGAATGATGTGTGTTTATCCCTGATGAGCAGTCTGGGGAGACTGTGGCAAGGAAAAACTCCTTTAGATGTTATGTGGAAGAAAACTTAAGAGGAACCAGAGTCAAAAAGGGGACCCCATCCTCATTTGGGTGACATCAAGAGTGTGATCATAAATCTTTAAACAATACAGAACACTGAAGAGTGAGAACTAACATGAGCACTGGAATGTAAGATTATGAGTAATGATCTTTCTACAGTCTTATACAGTCAGTTGACGTTGTGGAACCAGGAGCTACTGAGCAACATTTGAGATCATCATAGATCCAACACCAGCTTCTCCAACCCAGAGCCTTTAAACATTTGAAGATGTCCAATATCCAAACACTACATGAAGTGGGATCCAATTGGCGCTGGTACGACTCTAGATGGTACAGGATGTTTGCGGGGTCGGCATCTACTTCTTTAAAGGTCCACAATCTTCATGAAGTTGGACACGACCGGAGCTGGCGCAACCTCGGGATGCCTCGCGATGGGTAAATAAATAAATTTTTTTATTCAATATTTCTTATATATATATATATATATATATATATATATATATATATATTTAACATTAATTACCGAACCCTCTGCAGTACCGCCGCAGACCCCTAGTTTAAGACCCATGTATTAAGGTGCATTGCAATTATTGTGAAATTTTAATAATGCATATAATAATTGTGTCAGCTCTGCTATCTACTGTAAGGGGAGGAGTTATAGAGTTTGATGGACACTGGTAGGAAAGACCTCCTGTGGCATTCTGTGGTTGTCGTCGATAGTCTCAGTCTAGGGCTGAATGTGCTCCGGTAGGGCTCCAGTGCCGCATGCAGGGGTGTGACACGCTGTCAAGGATACTGGGAAATTTCCTCAGCATTCTCCTCTCAGACTCTTCAACCAGAGACTCCAGCTCCACTCTTATGACAGAGCCTGCTTTCCTAAAATATAAAATCCGTAAAAACTAGTCAAATTAAAATAATACGATAATAAATAAAAAGACATTGACTACATAATTTGTGCAGGGTATGTACAAGTCTGGAAGTGCAAATGTTAGTATTAACCAAACAATTCCAAGGTGCATGGCGCTTTACCTTCCGCTTGAGGATGCTCCACAGGTGATCAATAGGTTTCAATTCTGGAGACATATTTAGCCACTCCATCAACTTCACCTTATGCTTCCTCGGCATAGCAGTTGTCATCTTGCCGTTGTGTTTGGGTTGGTGTTATGTGGGAACCGACTTGTTGCAGTGCATGGCGTATGGTCTGAACACTGGGAGTGTTCAAGTAGACCAAGCGGACCCTCTGTTTTTTGAAGCAGCTTCTGCACCTGACGCACAGCACGAGGACTCGACTTCTTTGATGGACCCTTGTGAGGTCTGTTCTGAGTGGAACCCGTCTTGGAAAATCTCTTTAAGACCCTGACCACTGTACTGTAACTCAGTTTCAGGGTGATACCGATCTTCTTAAAGCCTCAGTATCTTTGTGGAGAGCAACAATTCGAATTCTCAAATCCTCAGAGAGTCTTTACCATGAGGTGCAATGTTGAACATCCAGTGGTCTGTATGAGAGAATTGTACTCAAAGCGCCAAATTTTAACTTCTTTAATACAACATACACAAATTTGTATGGTCCTGTCAAGCAGGCCAAAACATGAACATGATGAATAGGATGTGTAGATTCGCACGGTTACAAGACGTACTGCTGTACTCACTTTTGTTCTAAATGTACCTTAAATTAATACTTAGCAGGGCAGTGAAGACCCTCTATCCCACTTTTGGTGTCAGAAGGACCTACAGGACCTACAAGTATTACTAGTTGTTATAGAAACAACAATGCATTAGAAGAATCACATTGATATAAATGTCAGAGCTGCTGTTATGGAAAAGGGATGTGCTAGCTTACTAGTTAAGGCTCTAGTTTGCTGATCAGAAGGTCTGGGTTTCAAACCCTGCTGTCACTCTGGGGAACTTGAGCAAGGCCCTTAATCCTTTGTGCTCCAGGGGTGCTGTGTTATGGCTGACCTCAGCTTCCCATCACTGGGAAATGCGAAGAAAGAATTTCACTGTGCTGTAAAGTACATGTGACAAGTAGAAAGCACCTTTCTTTTCTTTCTTCAATCGGAAATGGTGAAATAAACATCTTCAAAGCCGAGCTAAGTGACTGCAATGGCTGGAAATGAGCTAAGCGCATTAGAACTTATTCAGGTTACTGCACCTTTGTGTGAAGGCACGAATAACAGGTCAAGAAGGGTGCAGTTTAATTTGGAGTGGCATTAAGATGGCAGGGGCATGTCTCCATGCATATGCATTCCTTATGTGGATTCATTGTTTCCCAGACCGTTTTTAAGTACTTTATTTAGGCACGAAAACACACACGAACACAAGAAAGTCATCTTCCCCTTGTTGGTATGAGCGATTAGTAAATCAAACAGCGCTCGTGTTAAATATTCGGGATTGGTTTAATGTAATTCTTTTCTAATTCTTGGTTTATTCAATTTCAGATCCTCAAGGCTGCTGAATATGGTAATAAGACCTTTTTTTTTCCCTTTTTTCCCTTTTTTTTTTTGTCCCCACCCCCCCCTCTTCCTTGTGTAAATTGCAGCAATCACCTGGAGCCTTTTGAACAAGATTACCCAGATGGCCTAGCGTTATGTGCCTGAAGTTTTATTTTTCCTGTCTTCTCAGTGCACGCTCCTTCCTTTTCCCCTCCTTTCTTCTTTTTCCTGCAATGGCTGGAGGTGAGCAAACAGTGGCAAGGCCTCCTGGAGGTTCAGGGCGAGACTGCGAGGGGACAGCTGTGCTGAACACGAGATCTGGACAAGGAAAAAAAGAGGGAGTGGTATTTTGGTTGAAACCTGAAGGTGTTCTAAGCTGCTCTCTCTCTCTCTCTCTCTCTCTCTCTCTCTCTCTCACAAACACACACACATACACACACACACACACACACACACACACACACACACACACACACATGTACCTCTAGCACCAAAGAGACTGTGTTGATCAACATTTAAGAGGTGACCACGTACATCAGTACCTGACTTTACTACCAACCTTCTAGCGAAACATCTTCCCAGGAGAGTGGAGCTTATTATAACCTTCCGATAAGGACTAAATGTAGAATTGGATTTTGGGAACGGGATGTTGAATTCTTGATTCTGATTGGTCAGAGGGCGTTGAGCAGCTCTGAAAGTAGTTCCAGCTACGTGTCAATTCACATTGATTTTTAAGCCACAGCACTGTTTATTACTTGATTCTGATTGGTTGGCAGATGTTAAACCTTTTTTTTAGCCAATGCACAGCGAAAGTAGTTCCAAGCACGTCTTTTTTGACTGCGTTACAGATCCGTATCACTCCACCAAGTTTATTGAAATAACGTGCTGTTGAATTTCAATAATGAATAATTTCCTAATGAAAACATAGATCTAAATAAATAGATCAAATGAATTCATGAATGCATTTATAGAAATGCCTGTTCACCAGGTTTTTTCATAATTTTATGCAGGAAATAGAACAAATACTTAAATAAAATATTGATCATATGTTCACAGACAAACAAAAATTGATACCTTTGCAGGGTTTTCTGTCTTATTGCCGGGAATCATCACGCTCTCTTACATTAATGGCATTTAGCAGACGTCCTTATCCAGAGCGACTTACAACTGAGCAAGGGAGGGTTTAGGGCCTCGCTCAAAGGCCCAGCAGTGGCAGCATGGTGGTGCGCTCTCTCTCTCTCTCTCTCTCTCTCTCTCTCTCTCTCTCTCTCTCTCTC
>JAAIIK010000091.1:711189-721458 GCA_014706435.1 Silurus glanis | reverse complement strand
TGTGTGTGTGTGTGTGTGTGTGTGTGTGTGTGTGTGTGTGTGTGTGTTGGGGGGTGGTTGGTCTGTTCAGAAGAATGTTGATCAGATGCTCGCAGTTCATAAAGAGGATCCACAGTCGTGTCAGGTTTTGAGATAAGTCGACCACACGTTTATTTATTTATTTATTTATTTATTTATTTATTTATTTATTAATAAAGGTAAAATCTAGAAAAGGTGTGTATCTAGAAAAAGTGTATATTTGCATCGGAAAAATATATTTATTTATATATCATTATTAGTAGATGCTATACCATTTATTATTTAGAAAGTGACCAATAATTTGTGACCAATATTTTACTTGTAGATTGATTTCTCGTCACTAATCTGTTTCTCGAGCACCGCTGCCGCTACGTGAATATGACGTATCGCAACACTACGGAGATCGATGCGTGTCCTGAGAGTCACATAGATTACAGATTAACATGGCAGAGGTAGAGCTGCATCTTCCTGGAGACAGAACTGGTTTTATTTTATCTTTTTTTTTTGTTTGCACTATAAAGGCCTGTTTGTGAAAGGGCCATGTGTTAGAAGTCAGAAGGCACTTCAGTAAATTGATGAGTTGCTGTCTGTAACATAAGAAATAAAAGTGAACTATCTGTACCATATTGAATTGCGGAGCATCGCATTTTTTCCATTGCGTTGAATCGCAATGTGGTGGGGTCACCACAGCGGATCATCCGTCTCCATACCCCCCTGTCCTCTACATCTCCCTCTTTCACCCCAACTACCTGCATGTCTTTCCTCACCACATCCATGAACCTCCTTCCTGGTGGTTCCATCCTCAGCATTCTCCTACCGATATACCCTCACCTTGTCTCTATGCCACTGTCTCTAAACCATACAACATCGCAGGTCTCACTACAGTCCTATAAAAGTTTACTAAAAACTGAAAAATAATGCACATTTCGATGTTGATGCTAACAATTCCTACAGATGTATGTCTTCAAATGGCTGAAAGAAAGCCACTGCAGAGGTGGCGAAATAATAAACGGAGGCTCGCCTTAGCCAAAATACTATATATATATATATATATATATTTCTGAACTAACTTCAGAAATATAAATACACAATGGCTTTAACTTGTATGACTACAGTATATAAGTGCACATGCATTGACTAACCTCCACTCCTACACAAATATACTGTACAGAGTCCCATGGCACCCAGCTCCTACTGAAATAACCCTTTATGAGTGTAAATCATGTAAACGTGTATCTACTGTACGTCTGTTGTTATGAAGTGTTTCTGCAGCTGTTCTTGTTCTTGCCAGCATAAAAATGGATCAAATCCCATTTATATTCATATGATGCTTTCCACAAGGTTTGCGTAGCTGTTTTTCTAGGAAAAAGGCTTAACGAATGACCGTGTTGTCGTTTGTCACAAAGTGCTCAAGGAGGGGTTTGTCTGTTTTTACTCAACAAGCCCCTGTTACAAGTTTAGTGTCTCATCTCTTGGTGTTGGCTCACCTCCACTATTCTGGGGAGATGTTCTCATTCAGGCTCATTCAGCTACAAGGGTGTTACTAAAGTCAGGTACTGATGTAGGTGAGGTGAGAAGGCCTGGGGTGCAGTCAGCGTTCACATTCAATAGTTCATTAAGGTTGAGGTCAGAGCTTGATAGCAGGAGATCTTCCACTCCAACTCATGAAAAATGTATCTTCATGGAGCTGGCTTTGTGTACAGGGACATTGTCATGCTGGAACAGTTTTGGGTCTCCTAGATCAAGTGAGGGAAAAGTCAGGTGTCCTAAAACTTTTATCTATATATATATATATATATATCTATGTATATGAGCGCTACTGACCTATAATCATGCTGAGAAATGAACAGAGGGAGGGTTACATGATATATTACCGGAGGGCTTGTGGAGTAAGATATCTGAGATACGCCTCTGGGTGAGGTAGGCCTGTGGGTTCCCTGGTGTTCCCTTCATGTTCCCGGTTCCTTGTCCACATCTCCACATTACATTACACAGGGTGGAGACGCGTGAGGAAGAAGCAGCGGCCCGTAGGATAATTCGCTCAGCCGGAGGCAGCGCTTTCCCACGATTCCTCTATTTCCACCCACTCTCTTCCATTGTGCTCGCTTGCTATTATTGAAGGGTTTCGATGGTGGGTGTGCTCCGAGGCGCACACACACTTGGGCAGGAACGTAAGCTTGGAATAAGATCACATCCTTTTGTCACCATCTAGATAGATGTACACTTTTAACGTCATGCCACTCATTAGCTTTTGAGATGTAACACACTCACACTCACACATCAGACCTCAGCCAGAAAATGCAAGACACATGAGTGGACATGTGACGGTTTGCAAAGGGACGCTGTCGTCCGAGCGTGTGGCCCTTGGTGACTCGACTCGCCCTGACAGCTTGCTCTGTGCTCCAGGGACAGTGTCACACTCCGATACCCCCCCCCCCCCACACACACACACTCCTCCATCCTTTTCTTGCCTCACACTTTCTTTTCATGACAATCAAGAACAATTCAGCTCATGAGATAGATTCAGTTGTTCTATCGCGATACCCCGAAGGCAAAATGTTCAAACAGATCGAAAGAAAAACATGTCAAGGCTCAGGGTTTACTGCTGTAAGTTTTTTTTCCCCTTTCACAAACTCTATCATTCTTTTAGGGCAGTAGGAAGAAAGAAGAGAGAGCGTGAATGCACTGACAGTGTCTGGTTCAACACTGCCATCTGCTAGTAGGTTCTGGTAATAACTCAATTCATAGTACTGATATATAACCATTTTTCACAATTTTTTCACAAAATTATATACTGTATATTGGGGGTGTACACAAAAATCATGGTTCGGTACGTACCTCGGTTTTTAAGTCAGGGTTCGGTTAAATTTAGGTTCAGTTACGGGGGAGAAATTCCCTGGTCAGGGAACCAACCCCAGCCACTCTTAGTGTCAGTCCCAAGCCCGGATAAATGGGGAGGGTTGCGTTAGGAAGGGCATCCAGCGTAAAAACGTGCCAAATCGAACATGCGGATGATCCGCTGTGGCGACCCCTGATGGGAGAAGCCGAAAGAAAGTTTAGGGGGGAGAAATGAAAAACATGAAATTGCTTGTCGTTTTTATTAACGCAACCCAGCCATTAGGGTTGCACAAGCCAGTGCACTCTTAGTCTCAAACTCGTATAAATGGTGAGGGCATCCAGTGTAAAACATACCGAATTTTAAGAATAAAGGAGATGTGCAGGGGAATAAAGTTGATCAGTCACACCATTAGGTTCCACATTCCTCCCCTTAAAGCCATACTTTCTTCACCTCCACTACACTTACTGTATTCTTCTCTCAGAATCACCCCTACACCATTTCTCTTTCCATCCACATCACGATAGAACAGTTTGAACCCACCTCCAATGTTCCTGGCCTTACTCCTTTTCCACTTGGTCTCCTGAACACACAACATATCTACCTTTCTCCTTTCCATCATATCAGCTACCTCTCTCCCTTTATCAGTCATAGTACCAACATTTAAAGTACCAACCCGAACCTCCACTCTCCTACACTTCTCCTTTCCCTGCCGTCTCTGTAGACGTCTTCCTCCTCTTCTTCTCTTCCTTCGGCCAATACTTACTTTACTTACTTACAACACTTACTTTCAATCTATTTGGTGAAATGTCAATATTTTTTTCTTCCCATTGAGCCCTTTACAGCCCATCAACCGATTTCCTGTCATTACGCGACTTTTTCAATCCACCACTGGTGTATCATTTCCTGGCTCTAACACACACAACAGATGTAGGCTAGTTTATGAAAGCTAACAATGAGCACGTCAGGAGGCAACAAAAAGTCTGGGGGTAACGTGGATGAGACAGAGGGAGTCAGTTATGTAAACATGACTGGGAACAGAGACATTCCTGATTACCTGATCATCATCATCTTTGCTCTGCTTGTGTTCTATATGGTGGATGTTCAGCCTGGATACATTTATTAGGTAACAAAATTTTTAATTCTTTTGTGTTAATATATTATTTACCGCTGTCAAAACATGTTAACGCAAATTCAGTTTTAGCGGCACTAATTTTATGAGTGCGCAATTAATGCAGCGAGTGACCATTTTATTAAAAATATAACTAAATATGTGTAAAAGGCTCATTTAAAACCTTCAACGCAACACACTATTCACAACGTCCTTTCTTTACTCAGATATAAAAAAATGAAATAAATAAACTCAGAAAAAAAAAATTTTAATGACTAAACATTTGTTTTATTGATGCGCCAAGTCTCAAATTAGCACCAAAATCCCCCATGATGCCCATCATTAACCCTTTGGTGTCGACAAGCGCGTTTTGTGGCATTTTTGTCCTCATGACGCTAAAACGAACTTAAATTACTTTGTCCTCCGCGGTCTCTGTCGTCTCTCTTCACAGACACACAAATAAACCCCCTGAATCTTAGTGAATATTTGCCTCACAGACATAATAAATATATGAATAGAAAGCGACTTTAAAATGAACCAATTCACATTGAAAACAAATATTCTATGATTATGTAATCCGTATGAAAGTTACAAGAGGTACAGTTTTTCTGGTATCACCTCTCTAACCGTCCGTGTGGAAACATAGCAAAAGTTCCGTTTGGTGTCCTGATGGGTTACGTAATTTAAAACACCATAATTACTTTAAAACGTTTACAAGAATAATTTTGTCGTCATGCTCTATGTTGAGTTTGGTTTCACAAAAAAATATATATATATACATTTGCATAAAGCATCAATATTTGTCCATGCCCATGTTGATTAGAGTATTAAAAACGTGAAAATTATTAGAACAGATAAAAATGTGCGATTAAGTTGCGATTGATCGTGAGTTAACTCGTGGCAATCATGCGATTAATCGCGATTAAATATTTGAATTGATTGACAGCCCTAATATTAATATGACGTGACATCCAGTTTCTAGCGTGACACTAAAACAGGTAGTAGGTTTTACTTAAGTACATGTCAGAGCCCAAACATCTTTACTTTAACTTGAGTAAAAAAGTATAGTCAGTACTTCAACGTTTACCAGAGTCTTTTAAAACATGAGTATCTGTACTTCTACTTAAGTGAAGGATGCGTTTACTTTTGCCCCTACTGTGTACACTTTCTTGACACATTATACACTTTACTGTATATATCCCCGAACACTGATGCTAGCTGAGTCCTCTCACCAGCCACATTATAATCATATTAAACAATTATAAAAATGACCAGATGATGATTTTCATGGTTTTCAGTTTAGGTGGTCATGTGCCCACTGTGGTCTCAAATCCCTTGTTGAAAGAAAAGAAAGAAGAAACCTGAAGTGATCTTCTGCAGTTTTAGTGCTTAGCCACAAGGTTTTGTGAAGAGTGTTACCTTGTCGGTTTAGGGTTGTGAGTTCAAATCCCATCATTGCCTATCTGCCGCTCCGGGGCCCTTGAGCAAGGCCCCGTAACTTCTCATTTGTATAAATTGTAAGTCGCTCTGGATAAAGGTGAGTGCCAAATGCCATAAATGTAAATTGGCTCTTGAATAATTCTGGAACTTCCCTTCTGACATTGTTGGTCTTCCATTAGTGAAGTCTTTCTTCCAATGATTTCCATTTGGGGAGATTTTTACTTCAACTTCGCTATATTACAAGTCAAATATCTCATTTTTTTTACTCAACTACATTTCGCTAATTTCGTCAAACACGCAGCAAGTCACCAATCAGGGTCGAGCGCACGCTCTGTTTTGAACTTGTTTTGATTGCCACTTGGCAACATAAAGTTCAGCGTCAGTTCAACAGCAGGAATAAATGATGGAAGAAACTCCTGACTTTAACTTGCCACAACACCCGTGACCTTATTTACACTATTTATTTACAAAAGTAGTTTAAAAAAAAGCAGTTTTGTGCTCATGATAATTACAAAATTTTGACTCATTGATATTCTATTAATAAAATGGTGTGTTAAGAGTAACATTAGAGTCTTTTCACATAATCTGGGTTGATGAAGTGAAAAATCTTGTGACAAAAATGATAATAAGAACATTATAGTCATAAGAAATCATAGTACTTTGGATACTCAAGTACATTTAAAGACAAAAACGTTTGTACTTTTCCTCAAGTGAAAGTTTAAAAGGAGCACTGGAGTACTGGAGTCATATTTTACCTACTGTATCTCTACTCAACTACATGCCTCGTGACCTTCATCCACCACCAATTCTGTGTAAACTCTAAACTCTGTATTTTGCATGAAAATCCCAGGAGTTCAGCAGTTCCTGAAATACTCAAACCAGCCGAGGGACAACCGAGATTTACCATTTTTGATCGCGCCCCGGACTTTTTACATTTTTACAAATTGAAACGCTGCCGTGTTACTGGCCGATTGGATCATTTGCATGCATGAATATGAGTACAGGTGTTTCTACTCAAGTGACCGGTTGGTATCTTACCATTGTTTCAACCTAGAGCTTGTTGTTACTCTCTGCATTCTTCCAGATAATCCACAATCTGATTTCCTCCCAACTCCCAAATCCATGCCACCAGGCAAACCCCTTTATGCTTGACCACTCCTCTCCTCCGTTACTGACCCTGTCTTCTGCAATAATAATGACGCCTCACTGCAACAGGAGATGAGCTTTGTGTCTTGGGGTATATCAGCACCGATTATGAGCGGTGGTGAATTCTGCCCATCGGCACGTAAAAGAAAAACCCGACAGGCTTCTCAGATCATAAAGCTCTCCCCATCTATTGATGAGATCGAGGCTGAGCTCTGTTTTTTTGGAAGGATTAGGCTGCTCTCTGTGAAATCAGTTGCTCCCATGCCTTGTCTTTGTTTATTTCAGTCTGGGATTAAACTGGTTAAAGGATAAAAATGGAAGATGTTTATAATGCTTCAAAATGTATTTCTGGATTAAAGCTTATTTCTTTTGCATTTTACTTACACGGGCCGTGCATTTCACTCCGAGGCTTTCGGTGTCGAAGTACCTGAATTAATCCACCTCTTAATACCATCATAATGACACCACGACTATAGAAACATCAGTGTTGTAGAGAAACGCAGAGCGCTGCATCGCTGACAGGAATCTCATACAGTGAGATTGAATGTCATCACTAAAGCAAGAAACCCAATGAACACAATTCAACACGTCTCCTTTCACTGTAGCCGCGGCTCACGCATACATCATCTCTAACAGAAGCTTCGATATTCACCTCAGAAAATGAACCCTGGGTTTTCGCTGCATTTTTTTCTGCGCGTTACGGTTTTCCTGGAGATTTGTAATTAAGACAAATTGTGTATTTTTGTGCATAATTCTAAAAGAAAGCACAAAAGTAAAAATGGTTCGTGAAAAAGCTTGACAACTGTTTTGAACTGTTTTGGAGACTTTTCCTCACGATGTCCGGCTTTACTTGAAAAATCGGTCTTTATAAGTATAACTGTAAATAAATACATTCATTCTCCTCTGAAGGTCACTGTGGAATGAAAAAAAAAAAAACAAGCTATTAAATCCACATGAATATATTTAAGTTTGCGCAGTTTGCTACAGATGCGGTTTGCGAGCCCTGACTAGTGCGCTCTCCGACCATCCAATCAAAAGACGTGAAAATGGAAAGGTTATTGTACGCCTGCTAGATGGTCCCCAGTGTGGCCAACTCAAAATCCGATTGGATAAAAACTTAAACATATACAACCGAGAGAAAAGCAATGAATCGAAGAGAATAAACTATTGGAAATAATTTCATATAAATTATATACAAAGTAAATAAATAAATGAATTAATAAAATTTAAAAAGGAAGTGATTCAAGGTAATGTTTACACATGAAGTATTTATTCATTTTGAAGGAGTTTCCAATGTCAGTGCTTTATAACATTCAAAAATAAGGCTCTAGACTAAGTGTATTATTATACTGTATACTGTGCAGTATTATAATACTGGTATATTTTTAGTGTGACAAGGTTTACAGTTTCTCATGAGCATTAAGAAACGCATTAAGTCGAACGAACGACTGTATAACGGCGCTGTGATAAAAGCAAAAACATTTGTTTATCAGCCTCCTACAATGCTTCTTATTATAGATTTAACAGTCGTATCTGTCTATATTTGTTTATGGATCTAAAGCAAATACCCATGATCATGTGACCAGCACGCTCTTGATATACTGTAATACTTTGGGATGCACAGATTCTGACCTCTGGTGTTTATGGTGTGTAACTGCATGGCATGAATAATTAATAGATTTCGGATTTCCGCAATGCCAATCATCATAATCTGGCATTCTGTGATGCAATTTGTCTTGATTTATTGCTACACCCTGAGAGCTACAATATAGTGAGACATCTTTTTAATTAAGCTATATCACATGAGCACGAGTGGTCAGGAAACGCGCAACGAGATCACCATCGCTTCTAAACGACAATTCTCCTGAGAAGAAATGAACATCATGTACATGTCTTCTGTACCAGTCGTTCCTGCAGGGTCCCCTGTGTTTACTGTCCCACTGTATAACGTGTACTTTGTGACCCAGATTTGTGTAGTACTGTGTTTTGCGTTGTCACGTTTGTCCTGGAGGAACGGTGTTTCGTTTTACTGTGTATTGCACTGGATATGGATGAAATGACAATAAAAGCCTACTTGACTTGGTTAAAAACATATTTACACACCCCTGTAAAAATGGCAAATAAAAAATATTAATCATTGTTGGATTTTTTGACATTTCAGTCTGTACTAATGTCAATATCTGTCATAGACATACGGAGATGGATATGTCTATGACAGATATTGACATTAGTACAGACTGAAATGTCAAAAAAATCCAACAATTATTAATATTTTTTATTTGCCATGAAAAACTAGTAGTACAACATCAAAATTAAAAAGATTTTCATTTTGATGTTGTACTACTAGTTTTTCATGTTTACATGTTGGACATTTGACATATGAATGTGTGTGACAAATAAAATTTGAATTTTATTATATTTACATTTACATTTGCGGCATTTAGCAGACGCCCTTATCCAGAGCGACATACAAAAGTGCTTTGAGTCTCTATCAATGAATGAATCTACACTGATACACAAGATTACAAACTTAATATAAATATAACTCTCGAGTTCTACAAAGCAAACTTGGAAAGTGCTAATTTTATTATATGCTACTTATACTTGTTATTTACTGAGTGACTCCAGAAGATGGATTTGGACTGTAATTAATATCAACAGTCTGCTTGAACAGTTCTGCATTTAATCGCCTCTCAAAAATGATGGAACTGTAATGAATGGACTTTTGGTGCCACCCAGATGAGCTCAGGTTCCCTATTGAGTCTTGTTTCTTCCTCATGAAGTCTCAGGGAGTTTTTCCTTGCCATAGTTGCCACTGGCTCAATCATTAGGAACAAACTAATAGGCACTGAATTTATCATTTCTTTTACATAACTTTATCACCTATTTATCTCTGTAAAGCTGCTTTGAGACAAGGTCCGTGGTTAAAAGTGCTCCCCAAATAAAAATTATATTGATTACATGTACTTCCAATATCTGCCATACTAATTCATGTAAATACATATATTTTCATATATCTTCTATAGTTTATACGTTTTACTTTTTATTTATCTACTTTATTTTTTTTAATCCTTAAATTCTATTCCTTTTTTTATGCTTAAATGTTGGACAGTCGTACAAAGCATTTCACTGCATGTCATACTCACTGTATGTATGAGTATGTGACAAATACAATTTGATTTGATTTGATGTAATTTTAATTAGTCTAAAAGAATATATTGATCTTGGGTGAAATTAGACATAATGTGTCCCATGATAAGAGGGAAAATCCTCATGTTTAGTCTCTCTGGTCAGATTCAGACACCTTAAACATCCTACTGTGTATACCGAGCATCCCTATCTCTGATCGTCCAATCAAAGGAGGCGAAAATGCAGATGTTATTGTACGCCTACTAGACGGCCCCAACTTGAAATCTGATTGGTTAAAACAACAGCCTTCAAGCAACATGTACTTTACGTTACAGGCGCCTGCACTGTTGATTCTGGACTCACGGCAGATTTTTTTACCCCGGCAACAATTGATGTGGCGATTGAATCTGATCCGATCTGATTCAATACATATTCTTGAACAGAAATATATTAAAATGTAAGTTGGGGATTCTGAGAGTTTAGGCCAACAGAGAAGGCTCTTTCTGGCCCTGAAGGCTCACCACTGGTGAAAGATAGCTGCCCACACACACACACACACACACACACACACACACACACACACACACAC
>JAAIIK010000091.1:681411-702328 GCA_014706435.1 Silurus glanis | reverse complement strand
ATATATATATACATATCTCTCTCTGTATATATATATATATATATATATATATATGTATGTAGGTGTGTGTGTGTTGCTTATTATAACCATATAGAACCCTAATACATGGCAATTATGCATAAAAGTGTATATAAAGCCACATATTGAGTTGAACTATCTTTAATTTTGACATTTTAAAGCTTGTAAATGGCTGCTTGTTGAGAAGTGTATGAAGGATTTCTCCTTTGAACAAATTCACTCACTCTGTCAAACAAAACAAAAAAAACCGAGTATGCAAGGTGTAAATTGTATAAATCAACATTTGTATTGTTTTTAATGATGAATGCAAATGGCACGTTGACAACCATGCTTTAAGTAAATACACAGGCATCTTGTTTAGTTGTGCAGATATAAGCATCTCGAATATAATGAACTGAATTTGTGTAATAGTTAAATGATGTGTATAAATTGAATTTACAAACATTGAAAACAAGCATTTGAGCGTAGTTAAAGCCGCAGTAAATCGCGTTTGAAAACAGATGCTATAAAAAGAGAATGGAACGGATTAAAAAGAAAGGATTGCATTACCAAAAAATTATTGCATTCCATTAGTAAGATACACACACACACACACACACACACACACACACACAGAGCTTAGGGCCCTGATGAAAATTTCATTCAGGTGCTTAATAATTGAGGAAATTGTATAAATTCAATGTATAAGGAAATCAAAAACAATAAAAAATAAAAATAAAAAATTGTTTATTATAAAACCCGGCTGCATATTTTTCACATCTGCCTGAAAGCACATGCGATAAAGATTTGTATGTGGGGTGGTTTTTTTTTGTTTTCGTTTTCAGGGCCCCCGCAGCAGTACCCAGGCCAGGAGGACTACTATGGAGAGCAGTACAGTCATGGAGGCCAGGGGGCACCTGAGGGTAAGAGCATCTTACTGTCTGTTCTCTCTAACTAAAGCAGGCATTCCTTCCTGGAGCGCATTATTACTGGCAGTCTGAAATGTATCTCGTAAATACCTCCTGGACTTGTTTTTTTGTTTGTTTGTGGTCAATAGAAGAAGGATCTCGGTGTGTTCAGATGAAAATGCCTAAGTTCATTACACTGTAGCGTTAAACATGTTGTATTTCACACGCTGTCACTTACACTGCACACGCTTATGTTGCTAAACAGATGTGCTGCTTAACATCATGGCTTGTGGAGTTTCTGGTGTGACACTGTAATTGCAGACTTGGAATTTAAGGACTAATGATGAGTGCGCCATCTGGTGGTCGTTCAGCTTAGAACCACGATGTGTAATGTGACAGAACACGTGTTGAGAGTTAATACGCTGAAATAAAACGAGAATCCAACAGTGGCTTATTAATCGATTTCTTCATTGTATAATGTATGACAGTAGTTTTCTTCTCTTTTTTTGCTCACATTAATTAAGGTGTAAATTATATATACACTATATTGCCAAAAGTGTTCACTCACCCATCCAAATCATTGGATTCAGGTGTTCCAATCACTTCCATGGTTACAGGTGTGTAAAATAAAGAACGTGGGCATGCAGACCGCTTCTACAGGCATTTGTAAAAGTTTGGTGTGGAAGAACTTGACTGGCCTGCACAGAGTCCTGACCTCAACCTGAGAGTACACCTTTGGGATGAATTATAACAGACACTGCGATCCAGGTCTTCTCGTCCAACATCAGAGTCTTACCTCACAAATGCGCTTTTAGAAGAACGGTCAAAAATTCCCATTAACACACTCCTAAACCTTGTGGAAAGTCTTCCCAGAAGAGTTGAAGCTGTTCCAGCTGCGAAGGGTGGCCCAACATCATATTCAACCCTATTGATTAAGAATCGGATGTTACTCAAGTTCATTTGCATGTAAAGGCAGACAAGCGAATACTTTTGGCAAT
Source organism: Silurus glanis (assembly GCA_014706435.1). Lineage (NCBI taxonomy): Eukaryota > Metazoa > Chordata > Actinopteri > Siluriformes > Siluridae > Silurus > Silurus glanis. The sequence goes on along the minus strand of JAAIIK010000091.1, from coordinate 700,425 downwards.
ATAGTGTATGTATGTATAGTCTTTATATACATCTTTTGTGTGTGTGTGTGTGTAGGAAATTCGCAGTACGGTCAGCAGCAGGAAGCCTATCAGCAAGGCCCCCCTCAGCCACAGGGCTACCCGGCACAGCAGCAGTACCCAGCACAGCAGGGCTACCCGGGCCAGCAACAGGGCTACGGTGAGCTTCACAGACAAGAAAGATTCATTCTGGAAGCGAATACTACCTTAATTTTTTTTAATTTATTTTATTTATTTTATTTTTTTTAACTCAGTCCATGCAGGAATGGATCCATGCATCAGCTCCATGTCTATCCACATTTATGCTAGTCTAATTGTATTAACTTACCATCATCTTAGCATCGATTTGAGCTTTGTGTCGTGATTTGTGTCACTTATACAACGTGACACAATGAAATTCCGAATATTGAATTCCAAATCGCTCCATACACGAGGCTTCTTATTAGAGGTCGACTGATTAATCTGCGCCGATAGTTGATTGCGGCAGAAATCCATACCGATAGTTTTTCCGGCTTGCGTCCAATCCTATTAATGGAGCGGCTGAGAAGGTCCGCTGTCATTACGAGAGCGGCCTGTAGAGGCGACTCACTGACTTCACGTGCTGTTTGTTTTTACAAAAGACTGCTCGCTGCATGGGGAGCACTGTTATATTTCTGATTTATAATTTAGTAATTATATAACTATTTCTATTTTCTTTAGCGCATAATTAAATTTTTTATCTTGGTTCAGTAATATTATACAGTTTTTATCCAGTATCGGTTGATTTGATTATCGGGGAGTACGATCCAACCTACTGCCGTGGCCATGAGTTTTAAGAATGACACAAATATTCATTCTCCTGTTTCAGCGTTTCCAGATCTTTTTGTTAAATGTTACTATGATATACTGAAGTATAATTACAAGCGTCAACGTGTCAGAATTTGTGGGGTTTTTTTTGAGGATTGACCACAAGTTCTCAAAGGGATTAAGGGTCTGGGGAGTTTCCTGACCACGGACCCAAAATTTCCTTGTTTAGTTCCCAAAGCCACTCAGTTGCTTTTCTGACATCGATGCCGGAAACGGCAACAAGAGCACCTAGAGCAGGGTTTGTCATAATCAGAACACCCAGTTCACAGAAGGAGAAAGGACACAAAAAAAACAAACAAAGCCCTTGTGGCTTTTGCAAATTATTGACTAGTGTTCACACCAGACTTGATCTAAAATTAGATGAATGATCTGCTGACATTCTCTGGGGGATTTGTGCTAAATTTCTCTGCTTACTGGGTTTTTTTTTTCCTGGTCAGGCTTGTTGACACCTCTGGATATATCAGTATGAATAAGTTTACGTGCTAATTCACGTGTTTGCGTGGCGTGTAGACGAGAGAGAATGGTGACCAGGTTATGTTTCAAAGACGAGTGCAAGCGGGAACTTTTCGTCCGTCCCCCTCTCCCCCTCCTCACATCCTGTCAGCTCATCTCTCCTGCTCATTCTGGCTGGGCTGGAGGCTTCTTACGTCTTAATAATGAGCTGCTGGAGAATCACACACACACACACGTTCGCACACACGCACCGCAAAGCTGCGGGCACCATCTGGAAGACGCTCTTCCAAGCGCCCACAAGGTTAAGATGGGCCAGTGCACCTAATGATCCTGCGTGGGCTCGTTTCGAGCGAGCAGAACTCGAGCGAGCGCAGCACGCTGCATAATGGCCAAACGCTCGGCCGGCCCACGTCACTCTTAATGAGCCTGGGCTTTTTTAAATCGAGCTTTATGGACTCCTTGATGTCGGGCCACATTAGCAGGGCAGCGCACTTCTCGTGGGTCCGCCACCATCATTATACGCAGCCGACCTTCATCCTACTCCTCTTCCTCCGAGCCGGTCCGCCGATTGATTCGCTCTGCCACAGCGTCGCGTTTGATTCACGGCAAAACAATTACGGCCCGGAGAGATGCGTTCGAGTCCCTGAAGCGCAGCCGCTACTATTTAATAAGCAAGAGTGAGTTTGTATTGGCAGTTGGGGATCTGGCAGCACACTGACTTTTCTCGTGCTACTTCTCATGTAGGTCCTTCTCAAGGTGGTCCTGGACAGTACCCCAATTACCCACAAGGCCAAGGGCAGCAGTATGCGGCGTATAGACCACCTCAGCCTGGACCTCCACAAGGCCAACCACAGCGCCCGTACGGTTATGACCAGGTAAGTCAGCAACAGAGAAATGAAACAAAAGGAAGTCTTTAATGATGTCCAGGAAGTCTGTATCCAGATTAAATGCTCAGTTAGAAAGCAGGAATCTGTTTTATTGTTATTTTGCTGCCTTCAAACCCAAGGCACTATATATATATATATAATCTCTCTTTTTTTTTTTTTTTTTTTTTTTTTTTTTTTTCTCTCTCTAAACTGGAACAGAGTAAATGAGTGGATTTCTGATGCGGTTCTAGACTGGGTTAAAGTGGGTTCTTCTGCTAAATAAACGAATAAATACGAAGAAAAAAGGGTGCATGTGAATCACAAAGCCAGTGACATATTTTAAGTCACTGTGCCCAGTGACAGCTCATGAGCTGGTCCTCTTGTGGCCTCTGTTATTCCTGTGTTTCTCTGTGGCCCTTGGTTCGAGGGGCCACTCTGTTCCTTTCATATCTCTATGTTTGAACATTCAGGGGCACATGAGGAAATAACGGACCGAGTATTTCAACCCCTGACTAGATGTTTAAGAAGCAAAGGTAACTTCTGCCGTGAAGCGTTTGTCAGATCCAGACATTTTATTTTTTTTATTTATTTTTTTTATTTTTAACTCCTAGCCTTTTGTTTTATCCCCCAACCCCCACCTCCACTCTCTCTTTTTTTTTTTTTTTTTTTTTTTCCTGTTATCTTCATTTTCTTGATTTATTTATTTATTTATTTTTTGGTCTTGTATTTTACATTGGTTTGTAATCAGGGGTCGAAATAATCCTCAGGTCCTTTGTTTAAACAGAGGGAAACAAAAAAACCCCAAGAAACAGTGAATTTTATTAATGATGAATATTTAACACAGTGAAACACTTGCATCCATTTTTTATTTTCCTTTCTCTCTCCCCCCATATATGGAGTTGTTGATTGTTATTAATACCCTAATGGATACTTGTCAACCCCTTTTTAGAAATATACATGTAAAATACTAAAAAAAAAAAAAAAAAACACACACACAAAAAAAAACAGCCAGATGTTACTCTTCATAACATGCCTTTTATTACATGTCTTTTATTCCTTTTCTCTCGAACTGTTTATGTAAATGACACGATGCGTCACCATTCCAACTTCTCACGAGTTCTTTCCTCAGTAAACGCTAATTCTAAAATCCGTCGCCGTTTTAGAGCAGCGAGATGAAAGTTGAAGGATCTCGCTGTAGTAAACGATTTCTTCACTCCGGAGCGCTTTTCATTAAGGAAGCCGAACCGGGATACGCGCCTTGTTGAGCTCGTGCAGTTTCACAGTTAGTCAGCATGCAGATTACGACAGTTATTACACCGTCGACCTTTTCAAAATACAGACCGTGGCGCATTTCAGCGTCTTTACTGTCTGCAAATCTCTTTAAGAGGCAATGACGGTCTACAACAAACTGTTAGGTGTTAATTATTTATATACTATTATTATTTATTTACAATTAATTTTTTTTTTTTTTCAGATTTAAAAAAAAATCTGCCGATAATCGTTACAAGTTTAGATTTTTTTATGTCTCTATTCGAAAGTGTCGTCGAAATAAATCAAAGTTCTTCTCAATTTTTAATTTTATTAAGAATTTTATAAACCGTTGTTCCAACCCAACATAAATAATTGGTATTTTGGTGCATTGTTTTTCTAATTTGTTAGGTATCTCGCCGTGTTCGGACGATAGGTTGCGTATATCCGTCTGATCAGCATGTTCATATTAGCAAGTCGCTCGTTCTGCTTGTACGGAGCCTGTGAGAAAAGTTTGGAAACACCTAGTCCTTTCCTGCATCTTCCTTTCGTTAATATGCGACAGATTAGGTCATCATTATGAAGATTGTCCTGAAGGTCCTGCTGTTCCACGGTTTTATTCATTGAAAACTCCTCCCTTTGCACTCTCTTGGCATCAGGACAGTTGGTTTCTCCAAAATACTTTGCCGCTTGATGTTCCTCACTAGTTGGCGATTTCTCGTGATCCAGTTCATCCCAGAGCAGTTCGATAGGATTTCTGTGCGGTGACTGAGCAGACCGTTCCATGATAGATATCTCACTCCAGATGTGATGTCTGCTCTCTAAACAACGCTTGGACGTACACATCGGCTCGTTGTTTTGTTGTATGGTGAAATTGTTTCCAAACGGAAGTATGTAATGGTAGCCATGTTGGTTTTCCTTTCTTCCTGAATGAGTCTGCATCCTTCCCTGCTCCTAAATAATCCCAAACCGTTCACCCCGCGTTTTTACAGTGCGCGTGAGGCAGTCTGCTAACGTCTTCTCTCCAGTTCTCCGTCCCCCGTGAGCTGTCACATTTGGACCGATTCGTCCAGGCATTCTCGCCATCCAATCTTCATCCAATTAGTAGTGGTTTTGTATGTTACCTAGTTTGATGCGTCTCAAAGAAATCGATCAGGTATTCCAAACTTTTGACATAGTTTAGGTTCACTGTAGGTTCATTTTTATTTGTAAGTCTCTATACACAGTTAACGTGAGGCCTAAAATATTCTACTCAAGTACAGTAACTTCAATAACATTCTGCTTAAGTGAAATCATTAAGTGAAGAGTCGAGTGTAGATCAAAAAGGACACGAAGATATAAATCTTAAACTAGTTGTTTTTAATCGAAGGGGCAAAATAGTGTGATGATAAAAAATGACATAATTTTAAAATGATATAATGTCTCCTGATGTCATGTTTTGGTTTTTGCTCAGTAACTGAAGTATAATACTTCAAACAAAACATACTTAAGCAAAAATTACTGATTTAAAAAAAAAAAAAAAAAGCTACTCAATTACGGTCACACGTGTTAATGTTAATTCGTTACTTCCCACCTCTGAGTATGACGGTCAGTTTTTTTTTTTCCCTTCCAGTTTTGAAATGTAAACCTGTACTTATTGGGGAACTAAAGAAACGGCGGACGTCCCACGCAGCAGGATTGGTCCGAGGAAGCATTCTAGTTGATCGGATTTGTCCCGCATTTACATTATTCTTAAAATGCATTGAGAACATCTCAGTGTTGAATAGATTGCAGTGTGGAACAATATTAAGGATAATCTCGTTTTAGTAGTCAATATGTCAGAAGTGCTTTCTTCATAATATTTCTTTCCTTTAGGTGTCACTGTGTCCCACTGTCCTACTGTAAAACGGAGATTTCTTTTTTTTTTTTTTTTTTTTTTTTTTCTCGACAAGTTTTTTTTTTCTGTCCTGTTGTGATCCATGACACAGTAACATCTCGAGCCCTAAATTGGAGGCAACACACTCTCAGGAGATGCCACCAGACAAGGCCAATCGGTGCACAGATTCTCGCACGTGTAACGACGCACGCACAGTTGTAATGCTAAAAATGCCAGTGTTTTATTAACAGCCAGCATGAAGCCTCTTGAAGCAGCCGAGGGTGAAAAAAAAAACGGCGGCGAAGTCAAAAGCTCACATTCTTACTTTTTTGTTTGTTTGTCCTCATCCTCAGGGTCAATACGGCAACTACCAGCAGTAAGCGAGAGACGCTTTTCCTTCCTGTTAGAGCGTCCGCGTGGCGTCTTTCCGGACCTGTGGAAGGGCTACGGCTCTCTGAGACTCCCACTCCCCACCCCTTTTTTTTGTGAATTACAAAGAGATGAATCCATCCCCCCCCTCCCTCTCTCTCTCTCTCTCTCTCTCAACCCCCCCCCCTGCAGAAAAATTTTTTGTCCCTTTTTTTTTTTTTTTTTAATTATATATATTTTTCCCCTCCCCCTTTTCCCCCCAGACGCCGGATGAAACTTCCACGAAACTTCAAACTTCAATGCCAAGCTCTGAACCTCACTCTCCAAATGACACTTTTGGTCTTTTCACAAAACCCCTGCATTTTTGTTTTTATTTTATAGCCATTCTGAAAGCAACAATGCCTTAAAGGGAAATCAAAAGAAAATCAGAGCGGCCTTATTTAATTTCCAACAAAAAATAAAAATAAAAAAAAACACGGAGGGGGGTATTCGGATATCCTGCAGCACGGACTCGTCTTCCTTGCCGCAGTATGTTAGCAAACCATCTCTTCAGTCGATTGCGTTAAAAGTTTCTCCAGCCGAAGCAATAACCGGGAGGGGGGGGGGGGGGGGGGGGGGGGGGGGGGGGGGGGGGGGGGGGGGGGCTCAGAGAGATGATCGTGCACAGAGAATATTCTTCTTACATGTCAAGGTCAACCTTGTATAATGTACAAATGTATTTTATGCTTTCTAGATAGAGCTTACTTTGTACTGAGGATTTGGAAACTTTAGCTCTAAATATTGTACTTTTTTTTCCTGTTTTTTTTTTTTTGCTGAATGTCTTTATTAGGTGGTGGTGTTTTTTGTTTTCTTTTCTTTTTTTTTTATATAATAATTGTTGTCCCTTCTTTCTCTAGTGTAATGTCTTTGGTTCCTCCCAGCCACGCTGAACCTTGATTAAACCCATCTGCTACTCTGGTGGTTCACGTGTTAATTGTCCACAAGGGAGCACTTGATTTTTAAGTGCGGCGACTCCACCGTACACTAAGGAGAAAAAAAAAAAAAAAACCCCGCCCCAGGAGTGGACAGTCGGGAGTCGCATTCAAATTAGGTGTCGTAGAACAGGAGGAAAAAGTTCAACAACATTTTGTAGAATTCGCTCATGCAGCTCCGGAATGATCAGGAAAGCTTTGTCTTGATGAATTTTATAGATATAGTTGAGTATATTAGAATTGATTGATTCATTGAGATACAGGTTTAAATAATGATGTAATGATTATATATATAATTTTTTTTTTTTTTTCGCATCCAGCTTCCGAAACCGCTCTGAACAGCATTTCCGTATGAAGATTAGGGAACGCATGTTTCAAATTTGTGAATGATCACAGTGACTCTGATGGTGGTTCCTGCGTATTCTGGTCCTCTGAACTTTTTGTTGTTTTCCCTGTGAATTTTTGTTGAGCAGGCTGAAAATGTGAATTATTTTTTTATTTTTTTTGATAAAAGCTACAACCAGGTCTTTATTTTAAAACGTATAGAAAAGCGTCATGAATTTTTTTTTTTTTTTTTTTTTTTTTTTTTTTTGTGTATGCTACTTTAACATGGTACTGGTTGTAGCTTTTCAGTAGTAATTTTTCTCATTTACTCCTATTGTGTACTTCTGAGCATGTACTACGATGAAGTATGAAGCCAGCACAGTCATCACAGGTACTTGAACCTGTGTGTGGTGTTCTTTTTGTTTCGTTTAGTTTTTCCCCTGTTGTTTTCGGGAGAACGGGCAATCGAGTTTCAGAATGTACATCTGTGCCGAAGAGGAATAATCATTTGGTGCTCGGGATCATGATGCAACTCAAATGTGCCATGACTGTCTCTTTTTCCATGACAATGTAAAGTTGTACATCATTGTAACTGAACAAAATGGCGGAAATAAATTATTGTAATACAGGTTTGATTTGCATAAGTCGTCTTTTTTTTTTTTTTGGATAGGGTGCTAAATACCATAGGCATTTTGGAGGTCTGGAATAGGGTTCCATTTATATATATTTATATATTTAAATTTGCAGACTGCAAACTTTATTAAATAGAAATCTAAAGAGTTGTAGCTAAAACCATAAGTGTGGAACATAACAGTTAAGTCCGCCACAAGTTTTTTTTTGTTTTTTTTTTGTTTTTTTAAACCAATCAGGCAGCCTCACCCCCTTCTGCAGTGTCGAATCGTGAGAAATGAATGACCCGAGGAAAGAAAGTCGGAATTGCGAGGAACAAAAGCTCAATTTCTATTGTTACAGACATAAAGCGAGAGATTCCTCAGTCCACTCAATCTCACCTGTGGGGTTACGCTCGCGGCCTTGTGGCATTTTCTCATTTAATGCAGTGTGTTTTCACTTCTAAATAGTGCGAAATGTTTTTCTGAATTATGGGGGAGTGAAATGTAAGAAATCTTATTATACGATCAAATGTAGGAAGTTTCCCCAAAGGAAAATTCTCAGATAAATTCTACATCATCAAAGTGCCGAAAATTTGCGCAGGTTCCTGGAATGTGGAATTTGTTTGGAATGATTTCCAGGTCTGGATTTGTATGGGGGGGTGATTGTTTCCATACTATTGCCCTATTATATTTTCTAAATTCTAAAATCAAATATTTGTAAACATTTTCTTTTAATAAAACGTCAATCGTTTCCCGAAAGCTGCTCATCCACACTGAAACGTCTGCTCGTGAGCAAAAAAAGGCGTCATTTCCGCCTGCCGTTTATTTCATTTCCGGCTCTTTGAAACATCAAGGCGATGAATCATTTTGTTAATGACTTTAACATTTTTCTGTTTTGTAGTTTCTTGGTGAACTGCACATTGACAATCATTCTGTTGCTGTAGGATTGAAGGCTTTACGGATTTTATGTATAAATGATTCACATTTTAGAATTAGTGTTAATAAAATGCTGGGGGTTAAAGGTGCTTTGGTGTCAACAATTATTGGGTAATATATATATATATATATATAATTAAATAAACGTCAGAGATTGTAACGTATTTAGGAACGCAAAGTGTGAAGTTCTTAAATGAACATGTGTAGGAACCCTTTATTGCGAGAATATAGAGCACATCATTTAAGCGAGCACTGAGCACACGGATACATACGCTGTTCCTTTTCGCAGTGTATAAATATCTTGAGCGTCGAGCCCAGCACGAGGAGTATGTTGCTCTACACAGAAGCGAGATGATGAATACATCACATAATCCATGAGGTATAATGCGTTCCTCGTCCTAAACCATTTGCTTCGAATTGAGATCAGCTGTTCTGCGGTGACTCCAGAGCTTCTAATGGGTCTTGATGGAAATTAGAAATCGACGTTTCAGGATGACAAGGAGCCTCTTTGTTAATGGGCCGAGATCGAGATGACTTTCTGCCAGGGAGACGTCGGTGAGCGATCCTGAAATAGGTGCCAAGATCAAGGTGTCCTCCACCCTGAAGTGCAGGTACAATATGGTGTCATCAAAAACTCATCCTGCCTCCATGAGTGAAATTAAATGAAAGTCAAATGCCCCCCTGTGTGTCTGGTGGTTTGGCTTTTCGCGGTTTCTTTTCTCGACTACGGAAATTTCCGGTACTGAAGCGGGTTTCTCTAGCTGAGGCTCCTCTCTGGATTTCTCCCCTCTCCCAATAAACACTTTCTTTAAAAATGACTAGAATTCAGCCACAGATACGTAGTGTACACACGTCTTTTTTAAAAGTCACGGTTCAACTGATTTCGGTACAGTTAGAGGGAACAAATGCAAAAAAACGAAAAATTGCTTTTTAGTTAAAACCGACGCCGCCCCAAAAATGCTTTTTATTTTATTTATTATTATTTTTTTTATATATATAAATAGTTTAAGCCGTAGGTCCCCTGGTGGTCTAGTGGTTAGGATGCGGCGCTCTCACCGCTGCGGCCCGGGTTCGATCCCCGGTCAGGGAACCAACCCCAGCCACTCTTAGTGCCGGTCCCAAGCCCGGATAAATGGGGAGGGTTGCGTTAGGAAGGGCATCCAGCGTAAAAACGTGCCAAATCAAACATGCGGATGGTCCGCTGTGGCGACCCCTAATGGGAGAAGCCGAAAGAAAGTTTAATATAAATAGTTTAAGCCGTAAGCATCATCCTCCCACACTCTTTAAACACACACAGAAAACGTTAGAATTCGTAGAAATATCCCATTTTGAAGTTGAAGTTTCCTACGACGTCAAAAAAGGGGGCCGATACACGTCACTGCGTTCTTTATTTTCGTTGGCTTAATCAGGTGACGCATGTCTTCAACTCCAATAAATAAATAAGCGCAATCGTTCTTTTAACGCTTCTTAAAAATTGAAATTCGCGATAAAGATTCGAACCGCGATAAATCGAGGGAGGACTGTAATATTAACATTTGTGATCAACAGTTTGTTAAAACAATTTTAAATAAAATGCCTGCTTGGTTAAATAATATATAAAATGTATTTTTCTTTTTTAAATGTATTTTGAAATACATATTTTTTTTTTGAAATATAAAAATAAAATAGAATAAATCAAATGAATGCAATAAACGTTTTAGATTGATTAAATTGAGAATTCGATTAAATTAGTACCAATTCAATTGATTAAATAAAATGTATTAAATTTGGAAATTAATTAGTTTAGGTTTGCCAGTCCCCATTTGGGCAATACAGATGTGTTTATAAGTGTGTGTGTGTTACATTTAATCTTTAATTTTCTAAAGATATATTTTAATAACTGTTCCACTTATTTCAGCATACTTTAACAAATATCTTCATTCTTTCCATCCTTCATTCATTCACTCCCTCGATATGTGGAATCATCAGGATTTTCTGCTTTTACAAGAAATTTTCGAAACGACATAAAAACGCAAAAGAATCCATATCGTTAGCATTGGTGATGGAGAAGGAAGTGGCGACGAGTTTTCACTACAAATCGTATTTCCAGTACGGAGTGAGTAGCCACAGCGACACTGTGCTAACTCTAATTCCTTTTTTCCATACCGTTGCCATTGTTTTAAAGTAAAAAAAAATGGAAAAATTCGCACGTAAAAGGATTCCATTCGGTACAGATGTGCACCGAGCCGAAAGCCGTTACACCCCTAATACATGGTGTAGATAATAAAACGAGCTGCTTAGGCGACATGACCTTTCAGACAGCCGTTTCATTTTTAGCAGAGCTGTACAATATGAAGATGAGGTGTGTACACAAGTGGCGGAGAGGGCAAGCTAGCCGGCCTGGCAGTTTAAATAGAGAAGTCAGTTGTTTGTGGTGTTAGATAGAGAGAGAGAGAGAGAGAGAGAGAGAGAGAATGGCTTGACGTAGCTTCTCTAATGTGTCCAGCTGCATGGTGAGACCACGGGGACGTGTTCGCACCTCTCGTCCTCTTGCCAATGCGATGGAGGGGCTACCTGTCACGTCAGAAGGGGGAAGATACAGATGGCGTGCCAGATGTGTGGTCAGTCAGGCTGTGAAACAGTATGTGTGTGTGATTGGATGTGTAGAAGGTGGGGCTGAGTTGTGCGGAATAGAAGAAAATGCTATTTATAATCCAAGTTGAAATGAAAACGGAATAGGAGCGAGATAGAGATTCCTCGACAACAAGCCCCTCACCCCCCAACTTTCACCACCCTGCTGCTCCACAGCTGGCCACTCCACCCTTTCCAGCTGCCACTGGGGCTCCCCCTGGCCTAGTGTCTTGGCGGAGGCAGATGATTGGTTGAACCCCCCGCTGAATGAGCGCTTTGCCAGCCAGTGAGTTGCGTCGTGAACCTGCTAACGCTCTCGGGGTCAGACAAAGTCACTCGTACATCGACGGCAGACTGGAAAAAAAGGGAGGAACGAACATGAAGGAGAATTTAAGAGCGAGTTTCCGACACCTTTGGGAGACTGGGAGACGACGACGGAGCTTGTACGTGAAATATGCATTCAACTTCTGTTTGCACCTTTCCAGCAAGGTTTTTTCCTCACTGGCTTCCTAAAAATAAGTCCCCCCCCCCCCCCCCCACCCCCCCCGTCTCTGGCGTGGTGTCATTCTGGACGAGTGTCATCGTCTGCCAGTGCTGTCGTGGGCAGAGCGCTGTGACAGTCTCATTTCAGACCTTGATTATCTCATTCGATATTCTGATATATTGTTATTATAATCTCAGCCACCTCTCTGAGCCACGCTGCAAGCACGGAGGGGGGAAAATGACATTGCGATCATAGCTGGAAGGCAAAGATATTCTCTTTCTCTCGCTCACCGTCTCTGTGACTGGAGGTCTGCAGGGAGGAATAAGGGGTGCTTACGGGGGGGAAATGTAGCAGCCTCCACAGTTTAATTGGAGACATGTCACACTAAATAAATGGTGCAAACACAAGCAGCGGCCGGAGGCTTGAGTTGAGGGCCCAGGGGAAGCGCTTGCCATTATTGGGCTGGAGCTCCAGCGCTTATATGGAGGTGTGCATGTGTGGGTGGAGGGTCTCCAACTACCCAGGACTGTAAGCTCCTGGCTGCCAAACAACCACAGCAGCATGTCAGAAAGGACACAGCGGTGACGCTGTCGTTTGGGACGAGACAAGGCGTCGATTCCTCTGGCAGGAAATGACTGACAAGTTCCGTAGCTGCCGAGTAAAGCTTCCTCGGAGGATGAATATTGGTGTTTCATCTCCTGAAAATGCGAGATCTTATAAGAAAGGCGAATATGACAGGAAAGGCTCGTGGATTTCTTTCACCACAATCGGTGACAGAACCAGGGGAAGACGGCCACTCAAGCAATCAGGATTTAAGACGTAATTCAACAAAGTGTGTTATTATTGTAACGTATATATAAGATGTTGGACTTCAGAAGATCACGAGTTTAAATCCCACCACCACTAAGCTGCTACCTCAAGGCCATTGAGCAAAGCCCTTAACCCCTTAACTGCTCAGTTGTATGAATGAGTTAGCTGTTAGTTGCTCTGGATAAAGGGTTGATTTAATTGAATTCGGTGAATTTTCAAAACTGGAAACTTTCCATGGGAATTAACAGGAATTTACAAAACTGCAGGTAAGAATAAGAGAGAACTTATTAAATGTAGTTGGAAAAAAAAAATCTTGCAGGATAATTTTGGTTAAAACATCCAGATTTAATGAGTTTCCGTTGAATTTCTTCCCTACATATCCAGCAATCACATGCACGCAGCACACTAACCGCAGGACTACTAAGGCCACGCCCCCTACATGCACTGCGCATTCGTTTCTTGAATCCTGCACACGAAATAGCGTCATAAAATGTCCGTCTTGTACATTACATACATGTATGTTCAAAACGTCCTTGTGCTGTGTGTAAGCTATCGTGCAACAAAATTATACTGACAATTAAATCAATCAAAAATTTCTTTTTTTTTTTCTTTTTCTCTTCCAAAATTTGTATTCGTTTGAATGCATGGCTGCTTATGACCAAACAAAATGTTTGTATATGATATTATAGTTTACATAAATTTACCCCTGATTTGTATTGAATTTCCAAAAATTCACGTTAATTCCCATAAAGTTTAAAAATTCCCCAGATGAAGTTCCCATGGAAAGTTTTCAGAAAGTTTCCCAAATGCTGTAAATGTAGAAAGCAAACTAAGCAAAATAGCTTTACAGGCAATTTGCAATCAATTTGGAATTCAACATCTTGTTTCATTCAATTAAGAGCAAGAAATGTGTATGGGAATTTATTAGAAATTTGGAAAAATGTATATAAAATGTATCAGATTTTTTTTTTTATCACATTTTTTGATTTAATTGTTAGTATAATTTCGTTGCACGATTGCTTACACACAGCACAAAGACGTTTTAATCCCAAACGTGTTTGATATTAGTCTAAGTGAATACTCGCCGAGATGGACATTTTTTGGCGTTTTTTTGTGTGCAGTGTGCGTTCCGGCCAAAAACGGTCACTGTCTTTGATTAGCGCTAGAAGTCTTCATGTCCCTGTTTTCCAAACAAAGAGACATCAGGACTTTATGGGACTAAACCACAGAGACGAGTGTATTCCTCCTGCTGTTCTAATGATTCCTGTACAGCTGTCCCTGGTCTGACCTCAACTCAAAGAATCCTCACTGATGTTTACTGAAGAGAGAAAACAGAAGAACAAAGGAGAGAAGTAGGGATGGAGTTGGAAGATGGAAAATGGAGGAACAATAGCAAGGATGGTATCATAAGAGGAAAAATAGAGGAGCATTAGACTAAAGCAAAGATGCTTTCTGAGACCTAATGGAGGATCAAAGGTAAGAAACATGGCTGTTTTTTTGAAGAGGAAAGAATGGAGAACAAAGGAAGGGTGAGAAGCATGGATAGAATCTGAAGAGGAAAAATGGCGGAAGCGAGGATTGTTTCTGAAATCTAAAAATGGAGAGAACGAAGCACAGATGCGTTTAAAGTTATTACTTTACGAGGATGAAAAGCGAGACATCATTGTGCATGATTGTACTTGAGCTACATCTTATGAGGGACAAGTGCTTAGACCTGGTTACATGGAGCTGGAGAGTTTTCCTGCTCAGGCAACCGGCGCTACCGTCTACCCAGCTACAGTATACACTCACTGAGACACACTTTACTAACGCATCTTCCTCAGTATGTTATGAAGATACGCTTTGATCTTATATTATAATGCTTCAATTTGGGGCAAGAAATATTTATACCACGTAGGGGTGACCTAGAGTAGTCGAAGATTCAATGCTTCGATAGGAGGAGTCTGATTCGACTACCAATCTCACACGCAAATCTTCTCAGAGGTTTTATGAAACAAGGATCATACCACTTTGGTTATATGGGGGTGCTCAATGTCTGATTTTACATAGAACTAACAGTTTTCTCCCAATAAGTTACTCTACAGAGTATTGTGATAAAATTGTAAGTAACAAATTAAAAGAAAGAAGCTTTTATTAAATATTTTAACATGCGTGTTTAAGTCCACCCCTGCTACTGAGGCCACACCCCCTACAAGTCAAAAATATCAGAATTTTGAAAACTCACCAGAAATGTATGGGAATTTACATGAATTAATGGGAATTAATTAGAAATTTGGGTACATTTATATAAACTGTATCATATACAAACATTTTGTTTGGTCAGAAGCTGCCATGCATGCAAATTAGTACAGATAAAAAAAATAAATAAAAAAAATTCAAGTCAAGTCTCACTTTCTATGAGCTGTAACAGACACAGGAGCATCCTGAGCAACTTGGGTAAGTTTGTCCCTGATGAGCGAACCTGTGGCGAGGAAAAACTCCCCGAGACGGCATAAGGAAGAAACCTTGAGAGGAACCAGACTCAAGAGGGAACCTCATCCTCATCTGGGTTGCACCAAATGTCCAGTGATGGTGATCGGAAGCAAACTGTAGTCCTGAGTCAGACTGTTGACATTAACTACAGTCCAATCCATCCTCAAAGCTCCCGTTCTTCGGAATTTCATGGAACCACCCAAGGCGTTGATGAGAAACCATCCCAAGCTGCACAGAGTGACCTCCAAACGAAGGGAACACTGTCCAGAGGCAGGCCTGGACAAAGTGGGAAGATCCACGGAGGGGAGTGGGGCAGGAACAGTGGTCACTGGAACCTCAGGAGCATGTTTAACTAGACCGAGAGAAAGAGAGAGAGAAGAGGGATGACAGGAAGAGAAGGATATGGATTATTATCATTAAAGGTATATTCTGTTCTAATTTAATTCTATACATTAATTTTTGATTAGTGGACTATAAGCAGAACTTGCCACTTGTGACCCCCATAATACCATGCATGGTTTTACTATGCTGATATCTTCAAAGGTGGGAAAGATATGAAGTGATGTTATGTGCATTGGTGAACATTGTGGATAAAATTATAACATGGGATCTACTTAGTAGAATTACGGAAAATTATAGACTAAAGGATTTGGGATATTTTTGATGTTTCACTGCACTGCTTTAAACTTCTCCTTACAGTAAAACGCCACTGCAACAATATTTTTTCAAAAAGAAATGCATAGGGAATATGAACATTCTGGAGAATGGTATATGCAGATATATGCATTAGCATAAACCTGTGGCTTGGAGCATAAAGTAAATTCAAGGTTCCTGTTACAGAAAATCAATTAACACCTCCTGTCCAATCAGAATTAGGAATTCTCGGACAACTCGTGAAACTAAAACGTATACGTAAGTAAAAAGTAGAAGGGATTTGTATCGATGCGCAGGTGACCAGAGGTTTGACGAACGAGACGAGGTGTTGCGTTTTTTCGATCGCACTAATTAATTTGCAGTCACGCTCCTGTCTGCATGCTCTTAATCAATCAGTGATTTTCTCGGCAGGTTTAGTCTCAAAACGCAGTCCTGAATCCTGCAGGACACGGAGCATGCAGAGAAGCTATCGATGCGACGTACAGAGAGTCCATCACCGACGCTCAGCTTGAAAAATCCATAACATGCTCTCAGGCACACGTCGAGCTCCTTCTCATCTGCCCTCAAACCATTTGTGTTAATTTATGTGTCGCTACAGGGCCGTATACCATTTCCATTAATAACTTCTTTATAACCAACTGCCTGAGTGTCTCAACTTTTTCAATGTATAGATGGTGCATCATGGTCCAAACCTCACTCCGTCTACAAAATGCAGGAATCTTGACAAAATAGGTCGACCATTCGAAGGTAGCGAGTGATCAAACATATTGAGTCGCACCATGTCGTGTTTTATTGTACTTCTTTGTATTGTTTTTAACATTTCAAAACCTAAACTAATGGAGTAGCTCAGTGCTTAAGATGTTGGACCTGCTGACCTGAGGAGGTCTTGAGTTCAAATCCCAGTGCCTCATAGTTGCCACTGCTCAGCTGGTGTTGGCTCGGGATAAGAGCGTCTGCTAAAACAATGGTTATCTTGCAGTACTTGCATTAGAAATCCTACCCACACCAAGTTGCCCCTCCTGGGCCCCCTGAGCAAGGCTCTTAACCCCATAGCTGCCCAGTTACATCAATGAGATAAAAGACGCTATGGATAAGGCCTTCTGCCAAATGCCATAAATGTAATGTAAATGCATGCTAGAATGCATTTAAACATTAAAGTGTGACAAACATGCAAAAAAATAAGGAATCAGGAAGGGGGCAAACAATGCCTTTATCTCCTGAGCCACCACCTTCTTTTGTCTGCCTTTACCGAAGTGTAGTACTGGAGCTATAGAAGTCAGCTTCTTGGGATGCTATCAAGAATAAAGGTAGACATAAGGAGAAAGAGGTGGAATACTACTCTGGAATGATACTCATGGTAAAAGAGCCCTGTGGTACCCCATTCGTTCAACACATAAGTCCACTCAGGGCAATAATGGGTGTGGTAACTTGTCTTCACGCCACAGCACACCACCAAACCCACCAAATTTATTTGACTTCTTCCTATTTACTGTTGAATTTGAATTTGAGTTTAAATTTTGAATTTGAATTTGAAATTTTTATTTGAATTAGAAATTTGACCGAAGAGGAAAAAAAAAAAAAGTTCTACTGTTTTAGAGAAAACAATAATCCGATGAACTTTCTTTTTTCTTCTACAATCATTAAGTGCAATCGTATGCCGATTCAAATTTCACCGAAAGGCAAATACGCGCCGGAAAACGTGCTCTGACTGCCAGCAAGCTTCACCGACACTGTTTATTCCATAACCCGACCATTAACCCGCCTCACTTCCTGATTTTCGCTCGCAGTTCAAAAGGCTGAGTGTATCCGTCTTTTCTCCGAGGATTTCATGTTTATCTGGCATTACGAATTATTTAGCTTTTTTTTTGAGAGCGGAGCCTGAGAACATCATAAGGATAGTCCTTTGAAATTCCAACTCTTGCAATCTGGCATGTTTACGTATGATTGTGTGATAAAGATTTAAAGTAAATGTATAAAGAAAATAAATAATAAAAAAAAAAAGATTCCTTATTGTTATGCCGAGCGTGATTTCACGAGAAAGGAAACGATTCTCGCTGAAAAACTTTTTGCCGTTTAGTTTAAGTTTCGACTTTTCTGAAACTCGCATAATTATGGGTAATTATCTCCTGTGAGGTGAAGCCTTACTTTCCCTGCAGCTTAGTGTTTAAAATCTTAATGGCGCTGCACATGTGACACCCACGTCCTCAGTGTTTCACTTCTGAACACCTGTAGCCGATTGTCTCATTACCTCCCTCTGTCTGTGTGTGTGTGAACTATATATAGTTGAGCTGAAATGTTTCTCTTTTGCACGCATCCCCACCAAGCGAATTTCTACCATTTTGCATTTATGGCATTTGACCGACTCTGAGCTGAGCAGGTAAGGGCCTTGATCGAGGGCCCATGAGTGGCCGCTTGGTGGAGCTGGGATTTGAACTAATAACCTTCCCTACCAAGCTGCCATTTCAGACAGAACCTCTGCAAATATTCTACTTACAATTTCTGCATTTTGATTTCTGAATCAAAATAGTTCATCTTAAACCTGGATATTGTGTTGCTCGTTGCCCAGTTAAACGGAAAAAAAAACAAGGCCTTCACACCGAGTCTACTTCAGTGGTGTCCTGCCTGAATCCATCTACCTCCTGATACCACCGTTATCAAACCACCACTATAGAAACCATCAATATTGTAGAGGAACGCAGTATAACAAAGCGTTGCATCACAGACCTCAGATCTCACAGATCTCATAAAGCGGGAATGAATTACTAAAGCGAGAAACCCGACTTCAACACGTCTCCTTTCACTGTAGCCACAGCTGCACCGCCCGCATACATCATCTCCAGCAGAAGCTCGATATTCACCTCATAAAAAGATCCCGGGTTTTCCGTGCAAATTTTTTTTATCACACTCTTGAAACATACTATAGGTCCAGAATTTCCTGTTGTGTCATTTGAAATAACTTGTGATCATGTTGTCTGTTATAGAATTCAAACCCTTTTGACTCCTATCAGGATTGTCTGATAATACAGATACCGATGATGTTTTGAGTATTTTTATATATACACTGGCGATCAAAATTAGACAACAATTTATAAACAATTGAACAATTCTGAAATAATGTCATCCTCACTGCTCAACAGTTGAAGGAGTTTTTGTCCTGTCTATACCATGCTACCAGAACACCTTTTCCACAAAATAACTAAGGCATTTAAAAAAAAAAACATTATTTTGCAGTAAACACACTGATCAAAATTAGAGAACAACAATGACTGTAGCATGGAAAAAGATTACAACAAAATTTTCTGAAGGTTACAACAGTCAGCAATTAGTAGGAAGTGTACAGGCCTCTGCTCTGAATGACTTCAGCACATCTGCGGCCACAGGACAGCACTAGTCTCTCACACTGCTCTGGTGTGATTTTGCT
Organism: Silurus glanis; assembly: GCA_014706435.1. Taxonomy (NCBI): domain Eukaryota; kingdom Metazoa; phylum Chordata; class Actinopteri; order Siluriformes; family Siluridae; genus Silurus; species Silurus glanis. Next base: position 681,477 of record JAAIIK010000091.1, on the reverse strand, counting down.
CCACTCTTCTTCCAGTCTCCTCCACAGTTCGGTGACTGTAGTGGGTTTCTTGGCCATAACTTTGTC
>JAAIIK010000091.1:602869-639331 GCA_014706435.1 Silurus glanis | reverse complement strand
GGGATGTTAGATGAGGATTTGTACAATGTGTTTTTTTTTGTTTGTTTGTTTGTTTGTTTGTTTGGTTGGTTTTTTTTTAGTTGTTAATCGCAAACTCTTTAGAAATAAACCTCAGCACGAGATTTGGAGGAGGTCCCAGAATGCGGACATGAAATTCCATGCCATTGCATATCACATACAACTTCATTCGGAGGTTCAGCGGGATTCAAAAGGCGTAACGCGACCCTCGGGTTCGGCGCGTCAGTGACGTTTCGAGATGAGATTGTTATTTTTTTCGAACGTGATAGAACGTGCGTTGGGATTGGATCAGGAGCGCAGTTCGCTGCTGTGAGATGAGGCGTTGGATCAGGTGTGTGAGGTGATGGAGAGTCATGAAAGCTGTGAAGGAAAGTTTTGGGGTTTGTGAGTTTTTTTCCAGGAGGCATCACACGAGTGGAAATAAACGGAAGTGTGTGTGTGTGTGTGTGTGTGTGTGTGTGTGTGTGTGTGTGTGCGCAAATGTGTGAGTCGCTTTGGCTCATGCCTGATTGATCACTAGTCAGTCTGGATCGAGGGGGTCTCCCAAACACATGTTGACAGAGTGGTGTGGTATGTCTGTGATACTGGAAACCTGGAAAGACACGGCTGTTGTTGTTTTTTTGCCTTTTTAACCTATCTAGATACGAACCCCAGCTTTAAGGACTTGGTTCTTAATCATGCCTAATCACATGTTTGCAAACAAGACAAGAAAGACTTAATCTTACACACACACACACACACACACACACACACACACACACACACACACAATCGAATGCAGACTTTTCCCCCCTCTGTAGCCTTTGAGGGTAGCCACTGGTATTCATGGCTAAGCTCCAGTTCATCTGGCAGGCTTTGTATTTCGCTCAGCAAATAATTGTCCGCGATTTCACATTCCCAGCGTGCGGCCTGCCCCGCTCACCCCTCCACCCCCCCCCCCCAACACTTATTTATTTGTTGGTTTGTTTGTTTATTTATTCATTGTCCTCGACACCCCTTTTCCGTTCTCGGAAGTCATCGTCAGGACGGATTACGACACGGTCTGCACGTCCTGTTTTTTTTTTTTTTTTTTCCCAGCCACCATTTTATAATCAATGCCCCGGGGAGACAAGAGAAATAGAAGCGCGATCGCATCTCTCGGGGTTTTTACGCAAAACGCGTCGACGGACGGCAGGCACGCGTCGGTGGCGAAACACAGGGGTTTTTTTTGGCATTTTTTGGGATGCACGCTTTATTCACTTTATTCCAAAAGTCACGATGAAGTAAAAAGGGAACGTATGTCGGGACGGGGTTTTTTTTGTGCAATCACATGATTCAGGGCTTTTACAGGTAATTTGTCAAAGAGACATCCATATGTGCGCCAGATGTTTTTTTGTCAACTTTTTTTTTCTTTACTGGTTCTTTAAAGTTTTGAATTTGGAATCTGGATGTATATTTTGTTAACCAGCCAGGTTAAAGTAAATATGGATTGGACCACTGGATTTCAAAATGGGGGGGGTGGGCTGGTGGAGAGAGTAGGTGAGGGTCCACCAAAGATCCAAAGGTCTCCACACGATGATCGTAATATATTTTATTATATTAATTTGTATCGTAGAATTATTGCCTGAATGACCGGTTGTTTTTGATAGGTTTACTCAAAATGGTGGATTATGGGAAGTTCAGGAATAAAAAAAAAAACTCTGTTATTATTAAATAGTGGAAAGAAAGTTCAAGCTGAAACGTGACCCCGCCGAAGCTTCACACGTGGATCCCGGTCGAAATTCCAAAAGCCATCTCATTTTTTTCTTCAGCATAGCGTGTGAGACAGAGACGATGGCGTTATTGCTTGAGGGAATAAATGCCACAGACGGAGGCCATACATCATCCGCTTGTATGCAAACATTTCAACGTCTGACATTTACTCAGTCCTGCCTTTCAAACATACACACTTCCTGACGTTCCGTTCTTTCCAGCGCTTTGTCGCCAACTCGGATCGTCCGCGTCGCTTTGGAATGCGTGACGCCTGCCACGTTGCTCGTTCTATTCCTCCTCAATCTCTTCTCTCTCGCTCCATCTCACTCTACTGATTCTTACAGCTGTGGTGTGTGTGATCACCGGACACCAGCGTGCACTCGTGTACCAGTGCGTCTACGACCGACTGCTCGGGTTTTATTGGCAGGGAATCCTGCATACATAAATACATTTTCTGCACCATTTATCTGCTGGAACTCGGGTTGCCATGACATGTATCATAAACGCACGTGTCTTCTATACATCACTATGCCCAGACACAGGAAAGTTAAACAGAAACGTGACATTTCGGAGCGGGAAATACGTTTTTATTGTGTTACAGTGCGTATATTATTCATTGAATAATTTGTTGTTCTTCGCAAAATACTCATTTCACATGTGGTTATGAGAGAAATATGGACATGCAATCGCAAGTGGAATCACGTGACGTCATGCGGATCAGACGCGATCACATGGTCACATTCCCGGCGTGTGAAATAGGATCGAACGATCATGTGACGAATGTCATTCATGGAAATGAATCAACCGTGTGAGAATCACATGAGAAAAGAAATGAGTTGAATGCAGATCATGTGAACAAAAAAAAAAATCATCACAAGTGACAAATATTTGATTTGTGAGAAAATCCAATGGGAATATAAAGGAATCACATGAAAGTCACATGTATATTATATGAGGAAAAATTCCCGTGAGAATCACATAGGAATCGAAATTAGTTACGGAAAAATCACATGTGAATACGAATGCTTCAGGTGAAAATCGGACTGGGAAAAAAAATCACGTGAAAATAAAGAAATCGCTAAACTTGCGTGAATAAAGGATAATAAATAATCGCATGCGAAAGGAAGCGAGGCGTAAAGAATCATATGCAGATACAATTATTTTTTCATTTTTTATAGTTAATCTAATCATGAAATAAAATACAAATTTAAATCAATAAATAATACGTGAAAAACCACAGGTGAGTTTCGCTGAAGGTCATTAATGCGGATAACAACCTGAATTTTCACTGTGGTGCAGGTACATTGCCTGAAGGTCCAGAATTTACAGGTCTTCAAAAAAAACCAAAACAATATATATTTAAAATTTCTGGGACCCATATTTCAAAAATCTGTTTTGTAAATGTTGCCTAATAGTCATTTTTATTGAAGTTTAAGCTATATATATTTCTATAGTAAAAATAGAATGTAATTTCCACGCTCTCTACACACCTTTCCTAATATTCTCACTCATTAATACTCATTTGTTTGTATAGTAACCGCAAAATCCAGAGGTGTAAAGAGTGCCTGAAAACGTGGGCTTAAAGATGCACTAGTCCTCAACACCGATACACGTGTTTGTTTGTTTGTTTCCCAAAATGCAAATCCAACTGTACACCTCAACACTGCTATAACAATCCACACCAGTGGTCCCCAACCCCCGGCCCACGGCCTGGCACCGGTCCGTAGGTGAATTGGTACCGGGCTGCACAGAAAGAATACATAACTTACATTATTTCTGTTTTATTTATAATCTGATTCTGAACGATGTTTTATTTTGGAAAATGACCGGATTCTCTCAACAACATCTGTCTATGACTCACTCTTGATGCATGTCAAGATGCCTCGGTCACATGTCTTACCTCCATCCGCTACCTTCTTAAAGGGGCTGCTCCGGCCGCTAACACATAACACATTACCGCTAAATTTTATCGAAGCATAAATGTTGGTGTTGAAAAGAGTAAAAGTTGCTTATAGCTTGAATATTCAGCAGAACTAGAAAGTAGCCCAACAATTACAAAAGGTACGGTAACGAAGTACATTTGCTGAAATACTTTACATCACAGAAAAAATCTCTTTGTTTCCTGTAGGGAGTTTATAGAAGGAGTCTCCAGTGTTAGACGATTGTAACAGTACAGTTTGTTATTCTCTATAGGAAAGACTTACGGAAGGCATCGCGATCCCTGTAGAAATGACAGGCTGCGATTTGATCAAAAAGACAGCGGGCAAGCAATTTTTTTGTTTTGTTTTTTCAAGTGAGAAAAGGAGCTTATTTGTTGGTGGATGTTCAAGAACATTTTATGTTTCTATATATGGACTTAAAAAAAAAAAAAAAGAAATTTGAATTTTATATAAATATTTAACATGGCAGATTGCTGTTCAGTGCTGGTTTTTTTGGATCAAATGATCAAATTCAGTATCGAATTTTTGGATTTTCCCAAAAACAATTCCCAAAACAAGCTGAGCCTTAAATGGTTTAATAATTAACACGCATTATTGCATTCGCACGCTTTCGAATTCTGTCGCACGCATCCCCGGTTATACGAGCGTAATAACGCCATCCATCAGTATTCTTTAAAATGATCGAAAAAAAGAATGTCATTGTCATTAAGAAAACTGTCAGAGAACCATAAAAAAAATCCCATTAGCAGAGCTGTCACTTCTCATGACACTCGCCTCTGTAAGTTGTTCATAGTGTCTCGGGAGCTGGCCGATTTTTCTGTGTTTTTTTTTTTCTCTAAGTTTCTTTTTTGTCGTTGTAGGTGGCTGTCGTTTTTTTTTTTTTTTCCCCCCTTGTTTTTTTTTTTTTTTTTTTCTCCCTCTCAGATCTCTTACTGGTCCAGCTGGGAGTGCGTGTGTGTCTGTGTGAAGCGTCGTAATTAACAATGATCGTCTTAGCAAATACGGTAAAAATATCATCCTGTCGGTTTTATTACGGCTGCTAATGAGATCGGCATGAATTAATAATGAAATCGCTCGTTCGCCTCGGCTTTGTTTGTGTCCGATGAAATAATAACCTTTAATATTGCTTACCGTGAAGGTCATGCTGCGTTCTAATGCGTATTATTACAGTAGCGCAGAACGTCCCAATGATCAGCGCATTTATTCAAAGAAGATTTTGACAGGAGCAAAAAAAAAAAAAAAAGACATAAATACGAACACTGCTAATGAGGAAAATCAAAAAAAAAAGCTTTTGTTCCCGTTGACCAATTACAATGTAATATAACGTGCATAATCACACGCAGGTTTCTGACGTGTGGATTCAGTGGGTACTCGAGAGGATGTCCCGTTTTTGGCGTCGTAGCTCCGAGTCTTAATTGAGGCAGCGTGACCCGTCGTGCCCTGCTCTAAATTGAGTAGTGATTCGCCTCATGAGGGCTTTTTTTTTTCCTCGTGGTCAGTCGTCTGGTTCTACAGCACCATTTTCCCGCCGTTCGGCTCCGCTAACATGCCCTATTATTTAAAAAACAGCTGTGTCTCTCAGGCGTGAAGGCCGGTGCGACGTTTTCTGATGATGACTTGCTGTAAGATGGCAGTTCTGAGATGGCCGAAGTTAGTCATTTTGAAAGAAAACTCAAAACAGACCCTTTTTATTCATATTTACTCAAACATTATCAGACCTAAAGCGGATAAAAACGGTTATTCGACGATATCTTGTGATGTTTATCTTCCCCTGCCTGCATCTCACATCGAATGAAACAGTTTTAAATCGTCGAATATAAAATGCTTCACTCAGAATCTAGTTTTCTTTTGCTAGCATGCTAACTTAGCAAAGCTCCGTTTCAACAGAGGTCCCTTTCTTTCTCTTCTTCACAGAATAATACAGTTTTATTACTTGTTTAGGAAGCCATTTGCTTCCTACATTAAAAAAAAAAAACAAAACAATAACTTCTCTCTTCACGCAAGTCACAAGTTGACATATTTTAAAGTTAGCTTCAAGGAGTTGATTGAGATGATGTGGCAGCATGACTAATGAGCTAATACACATTGCTACAGGCTTTTTAAATGCAGATGGTATTGTAACAGCTAGCAAAGAGCATTCGGTTCATTGATATATCTTGAAGAGTTATTAGCATGCATGTTATTACCTAAATGAGGATGGGTTCCCTTTTTGAGTCTGGTTCCTCTCAAGGTTTCTTCCTCATAACATCTAAGGGAGTTTTTCCTTGCCACAGTCGCCATGGCTGTTTATCAGGGTTAAACACACATTGTTCACCTTAACTGTTAAATTCTGTAAAGCTGCTTTGAGACAATGTCTGTTGTGAAAAGCGCAATAGAAATAAACTTTACTTGACTTGACTTAACTAGCTGACTTTTGAGCTATTAGAAATGAGGATGTTGTCGCCTTTGCATTAGCTAATGTTTCCCAACATTCCCAGGATCTTTGGAGAACAGAAGCTTTTCTAATAGCTCGAGTAAATGATGCTCAGTGTTTTTATTTTTATATGCAACTGGACTTTAATAAAGAATTTGTCTATGTTGACCATCTCAGAATCAAAAATCAATTAACTGGATATCATTTTTCACAGTTTATATAATTTCAGATATTGTATTTTGATAAATGGATTAAATATACAGTCTCTGATCTATATTTTTATGGGTTACATATTTAAAAAAGGGTTTTCCTCATATTCATTGTCTATAAACAATCAATATAGAGGAAAAAAACTTGGAAATATTACGTGTGAGATCCAAAAAAAAAAAAAAACCCACTAATAGAAGGAGCTATTTTCATTTTGAAATCTTTAAAATCACAGACTGGCCATTTCATTATTGGAATTATTTATATCTACCAAAATAAGCATGATTTGTATGTTTCTTGGTAGATTTTTTTTAACTATTCCATAAATCTGATGCTTTTTAGAAGTTTTATGTCTCAGTAGGCAGTAAATACAGACAGTTTTAGTTTCTTATAGCTCTTAAAAACCCTAAACCATAGAAGTGCAAGGTGAGAAGCAACATGTCAGGAAGACTACAAATTCCAGTCTTTTTTTTTTTTCCGAAATAAATGGATTAAAGTAGAGTCACTGATATGTTTTTACAGCCACCGAAATGATTCGTATGAGTTACTTAATAGATTTTCTGAATTATTCCGTAAATGAGATGCAGTTTTAGGTCTCAGTAGGCAGTAAATACAGACAGGCGAGTTGATTAACAAAGAGCGCTGTGATGATGCTTTTACTTTTTCTTCGTTTTATATATGCATAGATATCTGAATCATGGATGAGGCAGCATTTTTTTATATCAGACATACAGTATCTCAGAAAATTGAGTACACCCCTCACATTTTAGCATTCATTTATTTATATGTTCTTAAGGGACAATACTATAGAAATGAAACTTGGATATATTTTACAGTATTTAATGAATGTTAGACACATGGCGCTTCTACTCTTCCCGATTGAGGATGCCAGACAGTTGCTCAATAGAGTTCAGGTCTGGAGACATACTTGGCCACTCCATCACCTTCGCCTGCAGCTTCCTCAGAAAGGCAGTTGTCCTCTTGGCGTGGTGTTTGGGGTCATTAATATGTTGGAAAAAAGCCGTTCGGCCCAGTTTCTGAATGGAGCAGCATCATGTTTTCCTCAATGAACCGCAGCTCTTTAGTACCAGCAGCACTCATGCAGCCCCAGACCATGATACTACCACCACCATGCTTAACTGTAGGCAAGACATAATTTCCTTGGTTCTCCTCACCAGGGCATCGCCACACATGCTGGACACCATCTGAGCCAAACAAGCTTATCTAAACAAGTCTCATCAGACCACAGGACATAGTTCCAGGATTTCATGCTCTTGGACAGGTCATCTTCAGCAAACTGTTTGCTGGCTTTCTTGTGAGACAGCATCAAAAGAGGCTCCTTCTGGGACGACGGCCATGCAAACCGACTCATTGCAGTGTAAAGCGTAGGGTCTGAACACTGACAAGTGGACCTTCCGCTTCTGCAACCTCTAAAGCAGTGCTGCAGCACTCATATATCTGTTTTCAGCTTCTGCACCTGATGCACTAAACTTCTTTGATGGACCCTTGTGAGGTCTGTTCCGAGTGGAACCCGTCTTAGGGTATACTCACAGTTGTTGCCAGCTATTTTTAGTTATTTTTAGAGGACAGTAAATCTGTACTGCTATACAAGCTGCACATTGACTACTCTAAATATAATAATATATAATAAGTTTCATTTCTTTAGTATTGTCCCTTGAGATGATATACTAAAATGTGAGGGGTGTTCTCACACCATATGTGAAACAATGCATTTCTGCTGTGCGGGAAAAACACCGGTGTCATGCTGTACAACAGAAAAGAATTCATGCAGTGACTACTGAATAAAAAGAAAAAGAAAAAATGTCCAGTAAGTCAGTGAGGATACAGATGTAAGTGTGTGTGTGTGTGTGTGTGTGTGTGTGTGTGTGTGTGTGTATGTAAGTGAGTCATGACCCAGGTTGCACAGAGGTTTGGCCAGATTGTTGTTGAATGTGTGTCATGCGATGAAACAATACACGTTGATGAGCAACATTTGTTTAGAGTTTAGAGGTGGAGAAAAGATGCATACTTTGCTGTCTAGTCATTTTTTCATTTTCAGGCAAACCAGAGAGGAGAAATTACATGGAAAAACCTGTGATTCTGTACTTCAATTCAACATTTGACACTTATCTGAGAATCCGATCCAGATGTAAAGATAGTTCTAGAGAAGAGATGCCCAAACTAGGACCAATGAGCCAAATTTAGCCCGTGCTAAACTTTCATTTGGCTCGTAATGCCATGTATGGGGAAAAAAGGAAATAAGGGGGGGAAAAAAATCCCATTTCGAAAAACTTTTAAAAAACAAGCACAAACTTGATATCCTCACTGTACAGCCACTGTATAGCTGTAACAGGCGTTAAACTCAATTGCACAATAAATAAATGATATATTTAGAAATGAAATAACTCTATTGGATTGCCTTTTCATTGTACTACAAGTTTAACTGAAATCATAAATGAGAGGAACCATGGCAGCTTTAATTTGAATATAATACTTGGTATAATGCAACATTATTATTACCACTGGGGTTAAGAGGTTGAGTCTCTGGTTTACTGATCAGAATGTCAGGGGTTCAAGCCCCAGTATCGCCAAGCTGCCACTCTTGGGGCCCTTGAGCAAGGCCCTTAACCCTCTGTACTCCAGAGACACTGTATCATGGTTGACCCTGACCCCGGCTTTCTAACATCACTGGGATATGCGAAGCAAGAATTTTACTCTGCTGTAGTGTACAAGTATGAAGCGCCTTTATATAAAATTTGGGCTCCTTTGTTCTAGAGTCACCGAACCAACACATTGTGGGCTACACTGTTCTGTTTACTAAAAATACTTCCTACAAATGATTCACAACATGATTTATACTATTATTTGAATTTGGGAAGTGATATATCAGTGGTTAAGGCTCTGGTTTGCAGGTTGGGGTTCAATCCCCGTATTGCCAAGCTGCCACTCTTTGGCCCTTGAGCAAGGCCCTTAATCCTGTATACTCCAAGGGCACTGGCTGACCCTGTGCTCTGACATCAGCTTCATAACTTCGCTGGGATTTGCGAGGAATAAATTTCACTAAGCGATTTAACAAGTAATAAGCGCAGATACAGAATCCTTTTCATTCATTTTTACCTCAGAATTTCGATTCAACAAAAACCATTAACCAAATGTCCTCACTATACGCTCACTGTATCCCAACTCGCCTAGTCATTTTACAGCACATCAGCACATTCTCCAGAAAGATATTTTGCATTTATTCGTTGTATTTATCGCATCGGTTTGCAATGTCGCTTTACTTTCTATTCTCAAACGCACCGTTCTCTCTCCTCACTGCTGCGCCTCTGCCTCGGGTTTCATATTCATAACTCCACGTGTGTCCATCGATGGCGTGAGACAGTATGGCAGGTTGTGCGTTAGTCTTTATCTTCACTACTGTTAATGGCTAATCACTTCCCCAGCAGGATGAACCATCACGACATCCAGCCGAGCAGGAATTTATGTGCTGTATATAAAAAAACAAAAAAAAACAAAAACAAACACGGCCCCTAAAAACCTACCGAATACGTGCAAAAAAACCGACAGAAACTTTTTTAATGAGAGCGCCGTGGTGACAAATGACTGTTCTGCCGTCGTAATGCAAAAGTTCTGATCGTGTCATTAAAAGGAATTTTCTGCCTGAACTCCCCGGTTCTCACCAACAGGGATGGTAATCAAAACAAAACTATGAACTCCCCGTACTCCCATCTCCCATTTGGCTGTGGGGGATTTATTAAGAAGCCCCCTCCTGTCCGGATTGAAAATGCTCCTGCGTGCGCCCATCTCCATCGCGCCACGGAAATTCATTTAGCTCACGTGAACGTGCGCAAGCTGTGCGTCTGGGTTTGTTTTGTTTTTTTTCTTCCATTTTGGGATATTTGGACATCAAGCTGGTCTCAATTTGTGTCATAACTTTGCCTGTGACTGGTTTCCTGCTTTTCTATAGAAATGATGACCAATTACAAAATATCACACACTGCGTAGAGAAGAGCTTCTCAAACTTTTTGCCCACAGGGACCCCTTTTATCTGTAAAATAAATCTCCCCGACCCCCTTCTGAATGTCTCCATGTAGGCAAATATTAGGCTCGTTAGTCAAATGTGTACAGTAATATTTTAGTGATTTGTTGCCGTCATGGAGTGTTTTATTCTGGAGCCTTCCGTTGACAGAACATAGTAGGCCTTGTTATAGCATTCCTACTTTTCTTTTACTGAGATTTGGATTCAACCCGAGTCATGTGACCAGATAAACAGGCTTTTGTCACGTGTAAACCTTTCGCTAGAGTCTTAATGAACCATGCTGTCACTAATTGGGGCAGAGATTTAGAACAAAATACAAAAATATTGTCTCAGTATTGCATGCAGCTAGTCTCTAGTCCAACGAGAAACATTCAGGTGAATTATTTACATAAATGCCTATAATAAATATTGAACATTTGCCTCGTTATATAAATGCATACGATGATTTTTGACCATTAATTAAAGCCATAGAGCCACTTCATGAATATTAATCGAATTCAAATCATACATGAAAAAGGCTTGACCTATGGCGGGCTCTGATTGTCACAGAAAAAAGGTAAAAACACCCCCCCCCACCCCCGATTATGCTTCACAGCCCCCCTGAGGTTGCCTGAGACCCGGCGGTGGATTCAGCATGTTGTTGTGACATAGCGTAAGAAGGATTTACTAACTTTTGCCATGTGAAAAAGTTGGCGTCACTTAACCGAGACTTCTTTGAATGGCGGCAGTCTGCCTGGCACTAACATGGCAGAAAAAAAAACTGTAATGATCCGACCAGTCAGAATTTTGATTGCTCTCCTCAGCAAGCTTTGACTCAAGATCCCGTCGAGCTTTTCGGAGGAAAAAGCGAGTTTGACGCAGCTTGCCTGCCGCTGCCCTGTCGTTTTTTGTTTTTTTTTCCCCGCACAGCCCACCTACTCCAGCGCCACTAGCCTCTGACTTAATTATGTCAAATGGAGGACTTTTTAAAAGGCTCTGTTCAAGACGGGCCTCCTGCTCGACCGATGGCCCCCAGCAGGGCCCTTGTCACAAATCCCACTCGCCGCGCTCGGGAAATGAAAGGGTAGATGGGGTACGAGGCATAATGGAGGCCGGCTTTCCAACGGCAGGAGAGGAGTGGCGAGGAGTGCAGGCCTCCTCCCGGAGACCCTCATTTTCCATGGAGCAGGTGGGAGTCTTTTGTTCTCATCCTGCTGCTAAAATCCATTTAGCTCGCCGCACCTGACATACAGACAAGGAGCGCTTCCAGTTTTAGCTGGTGAAGCAAGGAGCCTCTAATGAAACAGTTTTACAGCGAGCAACCTCGACCGGGCGCCCCGTACACTCGTCAAAGAGCGCTCGATTGCCGTGTAATGAATTTGTCTAAATAGCCGACAAGCAGGGGGGTTCATTTGCGGACCGCCGTAGCTTCTCGAAGGCAGTTGCCGAGAATCATTAGGATGCACAGACATGGCTCGGTTAATGGAAAGACAGGAGGCAAAAGTGCTGCAGGTGACGAGGCTCCAAACAGACAGGATGCGCAGCGTTACCTCAGACAACCTATGTGTTTTTTTTCCCTTTCCTTCTTTCTTAAAGCATACACAGCTCCTTGTAGTTCTTTGCAGCATCGAGGTTCATGATTAGAATGTTAGTGCTTTTTTGTGAGACAAACCCAATGAGTTATTCATGTATCGGACAGCAGGCCACGCCGTGTGGCCAGATCTTTGTTTGGGGGGGATTTTTTATTATTCATTGTGTTATTACTCAACTCAATAAGTGATTTATGTGGGTGACTGCGGGCCTCTCTGCAAAAGCCGCCTGCATATGAACGAGCCGGACGAACAAAACAGAGAAAGTCGCATTAAAGAAAAGAAAGAAAGAAAGCTCAGACTGCATATCAATGCAACAAAAAAGCCCACAACAACATGCTGAAGCTGTGCTTAAGAGATTCCAGAAGATTAGGTTGAGATTGTTTAGCCAAGGATTTCTGGGCTTGCGTGTTTGGTGACTAATTTATTCTGTGTTTTTCTTTCTCTCCCTCTTTCCTCCATGGCAGTAGAAGACAATGTGACGGAGGAACAGCACACTCCTGGGCAGGCTGCCATTCAAAGCGGTAATATTTCATTTTGCTTTTAATTTGTCATCATATATATGTTTTTTGGTTGTTCTTTTTGTCTCTTTCAGACTGTTGCTATCAGTTTGTGCATTAGCTTTAAAAAAGTATTGACCAGGAGTAAAACACTTGGGCATGCATTGTTCCCGGGTAAATAATCAAAGACCGCAGCAATTCGCCGATTTCCTAGCAAAGCCAATCCAAGCCATACACCTGTTTGCATAATCTCTCTTTTTGCTAACTTGCATGCTCCGTCGCCTGTAGAAGATGATGGTGGGTAGTGGTGCGTGTCAGCCTATGCGACTCTCTCCACTCGTCCCGATGCTGCAGTGTCAGCATTTTAGCAGATGAATGCTTTCTGTCACCTCATGTGACATTCACCGTTGGCCTCCAGGCAGTGAGCTTTAATCCAGGTCACATGTTCAGCCTGGGCCCGCCTATGAACGAGGCCTGCTCCTGACGTGTGCCGAGGCCGGCTCTTCTTTCATTTGTCTCGTGTAAAGGTTAGGTCTCATGTGTGGTTATTTTAAACCTGATATGGATGACTTCGCCCAGCAGGCACCAGGGACCACCGGCCCTTTCTCAAAGCCTGGCATCGGCATCGAGCAAAAAAAAAATAAATAAAAAAATACATCGGCGCTTTGTTTTTCCACTGGCCTCCGCTGATAAACGGCCACTTCAGGTCTTTGACACAGAAACACACAGAGGCGGAGTGGAAAAATGGAGTAAAAGGTTTTTTTTTTTTGCGATTTGAATATTTGCAAAACACAACTTGAAACCGAGAAGACATTCAAATCGGCATCTCGCCACTTCTCAAATCTCATTAGAGTGAAATTATGCTCATTTCAATTATATTTCATTTTACTTGTATAGCTCAATGTCCCAAAAACAGCTTTACAGAAAGAATTAATCGCTAAAAAATATATTATAAAGTCAAACATTTGTCCCAATAAGTTTTAGCCCCTTCATTTTCCATTTACAGCATTTATCCAGAGTGACTTTCATTTGTCTCTTTCATACAACTGAGCATCTATGACGTTAAGGGCCTTTCTCAGGGGCCCAGGAGTGGAAGCTTGGTGTGGCTGAACACCTTTATATCCATTACCTTTATATCCAAAGTCCAATGCCTTAACCACTAAGCTTCTACCTCCCCTAATGAGCAAGCAAAGAGTGATGGTAGCAGGGACAAGGTGGTATGAGGACAAAACCTTACCAGACATTCAAAAGGACACTGAATGTCCATTAATTATAGTTTCATCTAGAAGTTGTCCATTTTTAACTAATGGAGACTTGATTGTAAAACTGTTCATAGGCATTGTAGCATCTTATTGCTGTTTGCGTTGTAAGGATCAGATGCTAGCAATAAACTTAGGAGAATTAGACTAGCTAGCATGCATTAAGCAACACAAAACTAGCAACATTTTCTGTGTTGTTAGCAAACCTACGAAGAAAATACATTCCCAAACAATATGAGAGCTAAACTACTCAAAAACAAGTTTCCAACATGTACAGGTCTTTAATTTGCTGTATATGAGCAGTTAGCTTGCTAGTCATGCTAGTCATTCTTCCTGGATGTTAGTAAATCGCGATGATTTTGCTGTTTGAAGGAATAAACACCAGTAGGTTTTTGCTTGTCAGAAATCACCATGCGGCTTAATTATAACACAGTAATTGCTAATCGGTTTGATACCAAGCCTCGGAGTCGCATCGTATCGCATCGCCGTGCCAGTTTACACATGTTCCAATAAAGGCGTATTGTCCAGAGAAGACAGGAAGCCGAGCTTCGGTGAGCCGGTTTGTTTTATTGGAGGGATTTTAGGAATTTTTGTTTTAGAATTGTAATTTCCAGAATGCTTTCAGGAACTGCTTCTACAATATTAAAACGTGGCTTTGTTTAACTCCACCCCCGAACACTTTCCTGTCATTTTTTAATATTTAGAATAACAAAATCAGTAATAACCCCATATGGCACCAATCTTGAGGAGAAAACTTTGTTACTGGTGTAGAAGCCATTAAGAAAAGAAAAAAGAAAAAAAAAGAAGAAAAAGCACAGTTTCAATTTTCTAATGAAAAAAAAAAGTTTGGTACTTCTGTGGGGGGGAAAGAAAGGTTCCTTTAGACACATAGCTCAGTCTCCTGGTGGTAAGGAGAAGTTCATAAATTGGCCTCCAGGTACCTCCGTGGCCTTTGTGCGCATTTGAGAGAAAAAAAAGCAGCAGAAAAAAGAAAAAAAAAAACGAAAAGCCTCACGTCGATGCTTGACACGTGCCCAGAAGAAAAGCAAAATTAGTCACAAAAGAAGCCGTTCTGGAAACACGTTCCACGCTTGCTAGCATGAGACTCAGGAACAATGTAGCATCAGGGATTTAATGAGACTTTCTCTTTTTTTTCCATCTGTTTTTTTTTTTTTTCCGAAGTCAGGCATGTTTAAGATCCAGAGCTTGGCTGGAGTGCTGTGCTGTCTGGCTGTAATTATAACCACATGTGTCTTCTCCATCCCTACCCACCACCACCACCACCACTCCTCCCTTTTTCTTTTCTTTTTCTTTTCTTTTTGTGCTCCCTCGTTCTCTTTCCACCATGACTGCAACCAGCTTTGAGATTTTCTGTAAAATAGGATGTCAGATTCGGCTAAACCAGAGCGGATCGACTTGTATCCGTGTTAGCTAGCAAGGTCTAAGAGTGAGAGATGGAGAAGGCAAGAGGTCAGTGCGCTGCTGCCGGAGGAAAGAATGAGCGAGGGTGGGAATAAAAGGGGGGGGGGCTTTGGTGGTGCTCGCACTCCTCCGGGCTCTGCTGAAATCAGTCTCTCTATTATTCATTTCCTTTGTTGTGCGACTGCGCCACGGCAAGACTCTTCGTCCCGTAGAATATCTCCTTCCTGCAAGAGCGAGGACGCGAACCGTAGAAAGCGGGGGTCCCTCTCTCATCGTGATCGCTTTGATAGTTTCTTCTCTCGAGCCCCGCGCATTATAGAAAGAAAAGCTTTAACGTTATCCATATGTAGTATGACACAGAGCAATCTGTTTTAAATACAGAAGAGGCTTTTTTTTTTCTCTCTTTGGGGTTAAGGTCATCTTTTCCAAGCCTTTGTTTTTTTTTTCTTCTTTTTTTTAAAGGATTACTTGATACATTTGACGCTTTATGAACGGTGAAACCGCATACCGTAACACACCTGGCGCTCACTCAAGACGGAAATCGCCATTGAACCCGCTATTTATTTTCAATCCTTCTCATGAAATAGCTCAATCATCTGGAGCCAGACATCCTACAGTGCCTTGCGTGACCCTAACACAATTTGTTTAGCCGATAATTATACACCGAATGAAATAAATCGCGTGTGCTGAATCTGATTCAGAACCTAAATAAGAATAACCTAAATAGGACGCCATTCAGTGGCGGATGAAGTACACAAGTATGTATTTGAGTTGAAGTACAAAAGTATTTGCCTTCAAATGTACTTAAGTATCCAAAGTACTATTATTTATTACGGCTATAATGTTTCATTTTTATCACAAGACTTTTTGCTTAATCAACTCCTGTGTAAAGACTCTGTTACTCTCAGCACAACAATCTATTAATAAAACGATATCAATGAGTCAAACACTGATTGATTTCTATTACAATGATCATGAGCCCAAAACCTTCTTTTTAACTACTTCAAACAAATTGTGCAAATAAGGTCACGTGTGTTGTGGCGAGTTCGAGTCTGACGTTTCGTCCGTCATTTATTCCTCTCTAAATGTTCTGTTGAACTGATGCTAAACTGTATGTTGGTGATAAGTAGATACACCAAGCGCCAATCAAAACAAGTTTGAAACAGAGCGTGCGTTCGACCCTGATTGGTGGATTGCTGCGTGTTTGGCCAGTTACGTTTTTATTTAAATTAAAAGGAACGACTGATTTCGCAAAAAAAAAAAAAAAGTTATTTGTATTGGAAAATATTTTAGTAAAGTACAGATGTGCAAAAAGTACTTAAGTACAGAAACGAATTACATTTAATTCCTTACTGTCCAACACTGACACCATTTATCCCTTATCCAAAACGATGTACAGAAGTGTTGATAAATACATCAACTTTGGTACAATAGGTTGGATATACAGTCAATCGGAGTTTTGGAACCAGGAGCTCCTGAGCAACTCATACATTTGCTCAGCATCTAAGATTAAACACCAACTCCTTCCTGCCAGAGCCTTTAAATGTCCAATGATGGAGAAAGAGCAGTTCTAGAATATCAGTTTGAGTATTGATTAAGAGGTTGTTTAGTCCAATATCCGAAATTTCCATGATCTCCAACTGGAGCTGGTACATCTCTAGATGTCTCGGGGATCCTCACGGGGTCGCCATCTTCTCTTTGAAGGTCTGACATCTTCGTGAGGTGGCACACAACTGGAGCTGGCACAATCTCTTCGGGATGGGTAGAGAAAGAGAAGCAGTGGAGAGGAATAGCCTAGCGTCTGTTCATATTATTGACGAGCGCAAGATGATCATGTGAATTGGATCAGATGTACTGGAGCACAAGCACCATAAATCCTATGATTGTACAAATTATTACTAGAAAAGGGTTAGTCTTAGTCGAAATTCATCTACATCAAGGACAAATGATATGTTTATTAACCAGCTCACTGCTCAAGTGTAACGTTTGTGCCGTTAGCCAGGAAATCCAAATGACGAACCTCAATGTGCAATATATCAACTGTAAGGAAGTGGTTGCTCAAAGGTTAAGGCATCGGACTTTGGATCGGAAGGCCACGAGTTCAAATCCCAGCTGTCACTGCAGGGGCCTTGAGCAAGGCCTTTAAACCTCGACTGATTATGTGCGAGTCGCTGTGGATAACTAGCAAATTCTGTAAATGTCAATGTAATATAAAAAAATATAAGCGCCAGTTAGCTAAATTACAGTAATAAAGACGAAGGTAAATGAACAAGTGTGATCAAGTGTGATCATGTAGCACATTGGGATGTTGTACAAACTTGTCAGTTGTCTGTTATTTGGATTATATGTAAGAGACTAGCATGGTCTGACTAGCATTTTTATTTTCTCTCAGTGCAGACACCATGAGGTGGCTCTATCTTGTACACGTGCTTTATAAATCGGCTTTGAGTTGGACTTCTCATCGTTTTTTGCTCTGTTAGTTACCGTGTCGAGGTTTGCCATTACTGTGTTTAACACCGTTCTATGAAAGTCAAAAAAGGATTTTATTTTCTAGTTTATAACTCTACATGCACACCAGGGAGGAATACAAATTTCTTGTAATCCGTTCGCTCTTCTCCAGCGCGACTTAAGCCTGAGATTTTAAGGGTTAAGGGCCTTGCTCAAGGGCCCAGCAGTGGTACCTTGGTGGTGCTGGGATTTGACCTTCTGAGCTACCACCTGCATATTCACCTGATATAAAGCAGCGGTTTGTAATCTGAGCGCTCTCACCTGGCCAAACTCTTAAAACGTTATGTAGAATTTCCATAAAGCAATCCAAACTCGGCTGTGGGAGGAGCTTGTTTTTGGGCTGAGCTTATTTCTGGGACAGAAAAATCACAATTGTGAACGGAAACCCTTAAATCTTTTGAATGTTTTTGAAATGATTAATACTGGTTTCGAAACACATTTTTAGAAATGACGCAACTCATTTTAGTCATGAACTAACATCAACAGGAGCAGTAAGATTTATTTATTATTGTTTATTTCTGTTTTTTTCAGCTATCATTTCAATATTACAGTATTTCAATACTAAAACCCGTTACACAGACCATACATTTTTTGTAAGGTCTTTTAAAAAAAAAAATCCTTTTTCTCCATCTCCTATTTAGTTTGATATAAAAATTTATTTTACACACCTATACGGGTCCATACATGCAGAGATTTTATTATACTAGATGTAACTACTGACATTCAGCACTCGGAAAAAAAGCTCACTGCTTCCGTCTCGGTCCCTGTAGCGCTACACAGTGACCCACATGGGTGACTGAACGCTTAGAAGTTTTTACGACTTTTTTCTCGTTCTACCTATTTCTTTTTTTATTATTATTCTTTCTTGTTTCTCTCATAATGAGAAGTGGGTGTTGGTGTGAAGGTTATTCAATCTTAATGTCCTCTGGTGTGTGTCAGCTCTCACTGACTGCAATAAAAGGAAGGCGCACACCTTTGATCAGGAGACGCCAACACGTGTCGAGTGGAGCTGCACGCCGGTTAAAATAAATTCTTAATTCGAGCACAGGCAGGGGGTTGAGGGGGTTGGGGTGGAGTCAGGGCAAAGCTGCTAGGGAGAGTTCACTACTTGTGCAATGTTTGGGAAAAGTCGAGTGAGGAAAAAGTGAAAAAAGGTTCGTCTTGGATCTTAGGCGCGTTAATATTCATTCATTTCATCGAAATAAAGACATTTCGTCCACCTCAGATTGGACACTTCCTATTTACTTCTGGGTCATGTGTCTTTTAAAGTTATACTAAGGCATACAGGGTAAAACAGACTGAAGATCCAAGAAGATACTGAGCAACCCAAGAACTTTGAGGATGGATTAGGACTGTGTGTCAGTAGTCTACTACATTGGGTCAGAACCACATTTTGGATGAACAGTTCTGCATTTAAGCGTCCATCACTGATTATAATCAATAGTGGAACTGTAATGACATTTGGTGAAGCCCTTTTGAGTCTGGTTCCTCTCAAGGTTTCTTCCTCATACCATCACAGGGAGTTTTTTTCCTTATCGCAGTCGCCACCGGCTCACTCATTAGGGACAAACTTATAATGGCAAGGAACGTATAGATCCTTTGTATAACTTTTTAAACTTTTATTCCCCGCTTTGAGACGATGTGCATTGTTAAAAGCGCTATACAAATCAAAAATGAAAGAAATGTCATTAATAAATAATGACAGAAACTAAAACTAAAATTAAATAAACACATGTTAACATTATAGATATAATTAATATTTGGAACATACAATTTAAACAGATCATTTTTTGTTTTGTTTTGTGATTTAAATTATATTTTGATTATTTCTGCTCATCAGACAGTTTTTTTTTCCTGTCAGAAAAAGAAAAGCAGTTTACACTTAGCTAAAAACACTATTGTGACTAGAATGCAGCATACGGATTAAATAGGCATATGACTTTGTAAGAGTGTGTGTGTAGTGTGTGTAGTGTGAATAGTGTGTGCAGTTGGGGGGGCTGGGCTGCGGCTCGTGATCTTGTCTGTATTCATACTGAAAGTTCGAATCTAGCTCTGGTGGTTATTGATCAGCTGCAGCACTAGCTAGATGGAGTAGTGCACACCAGATACAATGGTGGATTCCCTGGAGCTTTCTCAGGAACTGCAGCTCAAGGGCTGTTAATGCTGGACTCCAGCTCATGGCGCAAGCCGGGTCAAATTTCTGGAACTAATGGCTGCTGCTAGATATACTGGAGTGGCATAATACAGTAGAGACCAGAAGTCTGAGAGCACTGCCAAGAGCTTGTTTTTTTTATTATTTTTTACACATATTTGTATTAAAAAAAAAAATAATAATTATAAGTAAAATTATAAATAAATAAATCAAATAAATAAATTCACATTTTTGTCATATTAATATATATTAATATATTTAATTATTTATTTGTCTACCCACTTGTGTGTGATTATTTACCCCGTTAAATTATACTGAATATTGTGTATATTTGGAGATATCAAACATGCAGGGCAATGGTGGAAGGTTTTTTCCCCCAGTTATACTTCATGTAACATAGCAATTATTTTCAGCACACGCTATAACATACAAATTATATTCAGTTCAACCTCTAACATAGCAGTTACATTTGATATACCCGATAACAAAGCATTAATATTTAGTGCACCCTATAACATACAAATTATATTCAATATACCCTATAACCCCTATAGCAATTCTATTTAATATACCTGATACCATAGCAATTCTATTCAATATACCTTAAAGCATACCGATTACATTTAGTATACCCAATAACATAGCACGTATATTCCTATAGCAATGATTTCAATAAAAATGAGTCACACAGAGTTTTGCAAGCCCGCTGTTCATATATTTTAATTTCATTTTCATCATGCGATTGTTCTGTCGTTAATCTTTCGGTCCTCCTACCCGCAACATAATGTCTACTAGTCCAGCTAGTAAGTCAAAACCCCTTCCCAGACTTATATCCTTCTTCGTGTGAGCATGATCCTTATTCACTTTAGTTCGTGTCTCTCTCCCTCGTTGCGTCTCTCTGGTGGTTTTGACAGATTGGCGGTACAGTCCAGGCCAAAGCCAGCCCCCTCCTCTTCAACATTCAGTCCCAGCGGGAGGCTCCGTAGAGGGAAATCAGCGAGCGAGCTCAGTCGGGGGTCTGGGGCCCCCACAGCAGGAGCTCGCCGTAGCTGAGAAGAGAACATCAATTAAACCACTATAAATATTTAAGTGCAGAAACGATTCAATAATATTAGGTCAGGAAGGTGTCAGAGCCTGACCCCCAGATGAAAGTCCTGGAGTGATAAATGTCACCAGAATGTCTCTGCAGCGAGCAGTCTTGCCAGACATTGATGAATGACCGAACGCATGCACATGATATTGCAGTGCTTACCTTAAATGGCATCATTCAGTGTCTTCGGAGGACAGAATAAAATCCGGAAAAACAATGATCGAGTCCCCTGGTAAACAGGTAAACATCTGCTCGTAGAATCTGCGAGGGTAGGACCAGTATTTAAAAACGATCTTGAGTTGATTTGTAAGCGCCTTTTTTATTGATACCTCAATTTATTCACACAATCGTAAGGCTTATTATCCTTTTATGCGAATGATGTTGACATATATGGACAAAAAAAAAAACAATTACGCCCAGTATGTTTTCCCTAAGCTTAGTAAACTGCTCTTTGTATTTCATTATTTGTTTTACTCTGTGCTGATAGAGAGAAGCATGACTCCTGGCTGTCAGTTAGCTTAAGCAGAGTGCCATTGATCCCCTGTCCACTCTTTGGGGGATTCAGGTAGAAGAATGTCTAGATCTAATGGATTAATGGGTCTAAACCTGGGCGGAGAGCAACCCGGTATTGACTTTGAGCTCTAATCCCTTGGATCTCCATGACCTTGCTGCTTGCTGAGCACCCGCAACATTCGTCCTGACAGCGCCAAAAGCCAGCTTGTTCGAGGAAGCAAAACCCACGAGGGTAGTGAATGGATCTCAGCGGGTCTTGCTAGACTGCAAAAGGAGCCAAGAAGAACTTTGAGGGCAGTGATTGGGTCTTTGTCTTTGATTAAGGTTATTTTCACACTTCACGCTGCCCTGAGATTTTTGATACGTTCGGCGGAAAAGCTGCGTATGTGTAAAACTGATCCCTCACCTTCTTGAAAATGGTGGCCTGGGGCTTGCTGCAATTTTACTATGGTTTTGGTATGCATTAGGCCATGGATATTTTCTGCTTCTTGTGCTGTATGCATTGTAATGTGATCGGTTTAACTTGCCATATTACTTCCTATTTCAATTAGACTTTTGTATATTTGAATTTATTGGTATCAGAAGAAAATCGAATTGGCAAAGCTTAGCACTAGCACTTTTTACGAACCTGCTTTCACGTAAGGCTACTTCATGTTAATTGCAATACAAAGATTCAGAAGTTGTATAACACTACATACACAAAAAACTTATAAGCGGACACCTGCTTATAAGTATGGTATGTGCTATTTTTTTTTTTTTTTTCATGCTACATCAAAAGACATTCTATAAAATTGTTTGCCTTAAACTTTGCAATGGGTTTGTGAAAGAACCACATATGGCTGGGAAAGTCAGGTGTCCGAATACTTTTTCTCTATATAGTGTATAAGGACTAGCAGTTATAGCAAGCCAAACCAACTAAAATAAACATGAACAAATCCTACTGAACCAAGTTGCACTTTCAGCGAGCCACCACTCTCCCGTTACATGCCTGACAGTCTAGAAAAAGACACTGAGTACTGTGGTCAATCCCTTTGAGATTTGCTGGTGTTCGGGTGACCATGCTTGGCATGACTGGCCCCTGTCCCAAGCCTCCTCCACTGCTGTTGGCCAGGCATCTGCTTGGAGTGGGTTGGGATTTCAACTTCTCCCACCACCTCCTGCTTGCTTCGGCTAGAAGCCCCACAGGGATAGGTACATTGATATTTTTAGAGGGTATGTTCCACAGGCCTCCGTCGCCATGAGAGAACGACAATGGAGGGTGTTAGGTTACATCAGTACTTGGCGTTCAGGCTCAGGGAGTTAGGAGAGGAAAGAATCCTGGGTGGCCTTGATGAGTTCTAAACCGGTGCTCCTTAAGGAATTTCACACCCATGTGATACACCCCCTCTTTCTAAAATACAGCATAAATGGAAGGTTTTGTGCATCTTTGTAAGATACTAATGTGGGTGTAGAATGTTCTGTGCCATGGGATGCTTTCTTGAATGCGTCCCCGAAGTAGATGTGATGTTGGACTTATTATTGTGCAAGAAGCAATCTGGACTGTGGACTATGAACTTACAAAATAAAAATTGTCCTGAACGCATCAGGACACTCGAAATTCGAAAGAAAGGCAGTACCTGGAACTTTATGTCTTCAGTGTGGCCTAATATTAAAAAACGGAAATTATATAAGGAAAGTGTCTTTTACTTATTCCAAGATGGCAGCCTTTGCACCCAGACCCCCCCCCCCAAGTATTCTTAAAATGTAAGAAAAATAGCAAAATCTATAAACTGTTTAAATATTTAGCCATAACTTTGCTTGCTGAAGATGAAGTGTCTTTGCTTAAATGTATTCCCAACTCACTTTGGGCTCCTTGAACCTTGACCAGGATAAAGCAGTTACTAAAGATGAACAAAACATGCAAACCAGAACCTCCAGAACTCCCAGAATCCAACAGGTTCACCACAGTGGTGTAGCTAATCACAACTGAACCCTTTCTTGTTTTGCATTGTATTTATTTGTTTTCAACTAAAGATCAGGGATTCACAAGCAAGACACCAAACAAAATAAGCCCATATCTGAAAACATTACAACTCCAAGCTTGTTGTTGATGATTGGTTCTACTGGGAACCCTTTTTTTAAAAAAGGATACCCTTTAATTTAAGATGGATTCTTCAGAGGTATATAACTAAACAGATCATTGTTTGGATGGATAAAAAGATTTCTAATAAAGTCCTTCTTGAAAGGAAAAGTCTTTTTATGGTTCTACAAGTTCATCAGACAGACCTTGAAAGTAGAAGATGGACTCAAATCCTACATATTTTTGACATACATCTTGGACAAGTTATGATTCCTGAAGGCAATTTGAAATCTCCACTGGAGATCTTCAAATAACAATCCAGAGATTGATATTTATTGATGAATTTATTAATGGAGAAAATCCTTCACTAAGAGCAACAATGCAATCATCTGATTCATTACACAGTCTGGTGCAAAAGTCAAGATTAAAACGAATTAGAATGTGTTTTAAATGAACGCGGACGTTTAGGAATCGTTTGTTGGTGGTGATCGCCATTGATTATTCATCACGCTGACATTATGAGGAAGGTGTTTGACAGATGAGCTTTTGGATGCACATATAGCGCCTTCCATTTGTTTCATGACTGTCAGCTCCATTTCGAGACAAGGTTGATGTAAAAATTGGCCTAGAAGGCTTGTTCCATTTTATGAATTAGTTGGCCACTGCAGAGCCGCAAGATTGATAGCCAGCGCCATTGCAGACCTGGTTCACGTTTGAAAGACAACACTGCAGATACAAGAATATTGATGTGTGCGACCCGTGGTTGCCTGCAAGCAAAGGCTGAATTATTCAGGGAAGTGTGTCACATTGAGCGTAACACACACCAATCTCAGCGTTGCATGCTTTGTCTCGCTTTGTCTTGTGATCTGTTGAATTGGCAGACGCTATGTTCAATGCAGGGGGTTTAGAGTTCATCTCAAATAGTGTTTTTTTTTTTTGTTTTTTACTGTGTTTGGAAACACATTGTGGAAGATGAACAGTATGTGATGTAACGTACAGGAAAGTAAAGATCACTTAAGGTGAAATCCATTCATCTGCATCCATAACTGGTATTGTAAGGACCATTACTTCTCCATATATCCTGTTCTAGCTGTTCTAGATCACTCAGAACGTTCTAGGGAAGCCTTTTCTTTAATGAGACTCTATTGTAAGGTTCCACAGTGAACACTAAAGGGAACTAATATAATCTATTTTCAAAAAGTCAAAATATTTGACTCATTTGAATGAAATTGTTGGAAAAATGTGATAATTGGAGGAAAGGAGATCAATCACCTCTGGGCTTTTTTTTTTTTTTTTTTTAGCTTTTAGCTAAAAGCTATTGAGACATTTTGACATGATTAATACAATAACAATTCAAAACCATTTGATATATTCATTACCCCAATTTAATCTAATTTTGCACCTCCATGTCTCGAAGCTAATAGCGTAAGTCTTGCAGCACTATCCCGGTGGATGCAGCACCCAGCAGTGACCGTGGCACGCTGTTTTTTTTATTTTCCGTTGTTTTCCACCACAGATCGCGAGGGCGCCCCCGACACAGTGTGTGAGGATGCTGAGGACGGGCGTCTGACGAGGAGGAGGTGCTCTCCCGGGGAAGGGGACGAGGGGGAGGAGGAGGACGAGGAGCACAGCTGCCGTTCCTGCCACCAGGTTTTCGACTCAGCGAGCGATCTTAGCCAACACAAGATTAATCAATGCCAGCTGACAGGTAAACAATGCTCACTCCATTCCTCTCAGCTTATAGCCTAGCTTAACACATAGCACCACCGAAACCTGCCTCTTGGGCCTTATATGTCCTCTGTCCTTTGTCTTTTGGGTTTCTATTTAAACATACTCCCTGAGTTACCATAATGGTTCTGAGAGGCTGTCCTCCAATTATCACGGCCCGTCGTAATTAGTATGAGATGACAAACTTTTGATCAGAAACACTCGAAACACAGAGTTAATGACTTCCTCCTGCCGTAATCCAGAGCTTGACGAATTTCCATCGAGTGTCTGAGGGTCACTGGAAGACGAGTGTCATTTCTTGTCTGATGTATTAACACGGCTAAAAATACACTTGACAGCGGGAGAGCTAATGATATCAGCTGAAGGCTTTCGGTGGACTGGACGTCCTCTTTATGCTTTACCAGCTTTCACTCTTTGGAACTCATCGGGGTTACTGGAGTTCACTGCGCTATACATTAGTCCTGCTACCGATTTCATTTGACATTGTATTTATTACATTTTGTGATCGTTAGATCACCAAAAGATAAGAAGTCCAGGTGTTTGTGAAGAAAGCATTGACTTTAATGGAGGCTTGACAATGAGTAGTAATCTAGAATTCAATAATGATCAATAATTGTCACGCTTGTTTAGGAGGAAGGAGGTAGGGGTTAAGGCATTGGATTTTGAATTCGAAGGTCATGAGTTCAAATCCCAGCAACACCAAGCTACCACTCCTGGGCCCCTGGTAAGTCGCTCTGGATAAGGGTGTCTGCCAAATGCCATAAATGTATTTCTTGCTCAGGCCTGAAATCTGTCACCTGAGGCTTCTTTTACTGTTTTGCAGCTTTCGCACTATTTTAGCTTTGAGCCACACCAGTTCTAATCTAGTACTAAACCAGAATGCATATGGATTATAGGGTAAGCCGTAGCTCAGAGGTTAAGATGCTGAACTTCTGATCAGAAGGTCGCGAGTTCAAATTTCACCACTACTAAGCCACCATGGCTGGGCCCTTGAGCAAGGCCCATAACCCTCGACTGCTCAGTTGTATGAATTAGGTAACTGTAAGGCCGATACATTCCTGTAAATGTAAATGGTTATGCAATAAGTAAGGAATAAACACCTGTAAACATGCTGTTGTGGGAAAACGACCGACAACAAGGTTGATTCATCGAAGCAGAATTAGTGTTGTCTTCTAAAAGTTTCCAAAAATGCATCTAAAACATAAAAAGAAATGCACACAAAAAGTGAAAACACGCACCACATGCCATTTTGACTCCATCGTTGTTAAATAAAAGTTTCCTCTCGGAATCTTCAACTCTTCAGTGCTTTTCTGATTGTTTCGTTTTTTTTCTAAACAAGAACACTTTATTAAATCTGTTTATTATTAGTCTCTTATTATGTTTGAATTCGCCTCACGGTTTACTTCCTCGCGATGTGCCGTCGCCATAGAAACAACGTACGATTTGCCAGGGATGCTGTTTTTTCAGGAAATTGCCCAACTCCATGTGACCAGTCAACAGTGCTGTGGTTTTGCGCTTATGGCAAAAGAATGTTTATTTTAAATGTATAGAAAAACGAGTGGCGAAACGAAATTGTTAAATAAATATTTTCAGTAGGAAGCGGTGCAGGTTGCGAGCGCGGGTTTGGTCCGGCGAGCCGAGCCCCTCCTCTTTTCCCCCCCTGTAGACCAGATTTATATTAGTGACAATAAGCCTTTGTGTGTCTTTTCATCTGAAATGTATAAGAGGTCTGTATGTGAGACAGTGATGTAGAGAAAGAGAAAGAAAGACAGAGGTTTGCATATGTGCAATGTGCGAATGATCAAAATTCTCTTGTATCTAACCACAAATTATAGGGCATGAATGACTTGGATCGGTCTCGTGTGTCTAGACAACCAGAAAGATATCCCATCTGAGTATTACGAACATTTTCCATTCACTGGGAGCTCCTTGATTTGTGGGGAAATAGATTTCAAGAACACTTTGCACATGTGCTAGTGTGTATGCGTACACCCCGAATGAGAAATGCCTGTGATAAGTCATATTGTTTTATTCATTTGTGAAATACAAGCATTCAACCTAGAGCCACTTGCAGGTTATAAAACAATAATACAGTCTGGATTCAAATGGGGACGGGGACAAAAAATCCCATGTGAATGACCTGAATGTGAATTTGTACAATTAAAAAATGCGCTTTATTTTGCAAGGAGATTGACGTTTTTTTTTTTTTGTTCTATTTTCTCTATAGTTAATGGTTTCCTTTACTACCCACAATGCCTTGGCGGTAACGGTGGCGGAAGATTGAGTTATTCGATTTTCACTTCACCTATAATAAAGCAAGCGATGCAACCGGGCGTTAGTCGTGTTTACACCAAAGCTAGCCAAGATACAAGTCGTAACTCAGAGCTGCATGGCATTCTGGGTATTGGAGTCCAGCAGTCGCATCACTACTCAATCGAATTTCTCATTACACTAACATTACATCATCTCTGGAAACTTTTGCTTTCCTTGTGAACTTCTCATGGGAATAATGTAAATATTGCACCAAGCCACAAATAAGTAGAAGAAACAACTCTTAAACGCATGTCATCATCATTATCTCAATAGAAACATGTAATGGGTTTCATGGTTTATTTAAGAGCAGCTCATGTGAACGATTTTAGTAACTACAGTTATTTCTCTCATTCTACTTCTTTGACAATTTCGTTTTTTTAATATACGGAGTCATGGGTAATGGAGAAAGAAGGGGGAGGGGGGGGGGGGAGGGGGTTTCTTGATTGTGATCCGAGACCTCAAATGTTTTCTGCCATCCTTGCCATTAGAGCAAGACCTCATTAACGTCAAGCTCTCAGACAAATAACTTCTAATTGAACGATGCTTGAAAAGCAGGTTTGAATTAGACTCAGTGTGGAAGCCAAATAAAAGGACGTAATTGCCATTCGGGAACTGAGTAGACAGGTACATTGAAAATGCATCTTTTTTTTTTCCCTTTCTGAAAGAATGGACTTTTTATTAGAAACATTTTACGATCTCTAATTGATTTTTAATTGCGGTACATGTCAGTCTGTATTGGTAACGGAAAGGGTTTTAGCGAACGCCAGGCGCACCTTCGTTTCCAGAATTTCGAGAGTGTGAGAGAAACACAAAGAAAGGGGGGAAAAAAAGAAGAAGGAAAAAAAAAAGAGATGTAACATGTCACCCCAATCAATGGCTGCCTTTGTCTAGCTTAGTCTGAGAGAGGTTTATCACCTTTCCGTGCACTTAAGGCGCGACTGCTGGCCTGCACCGAGGGGACCGGTGGAGTATGGATCGGCCCGTGTCCCTCCTGCGATCGGCGCTATTGATCGGGTTAATGCTGGACTGCAGAAGGAGCTGGAGGAAGAAAGATGAGGCCAAGAGAGAGAGAGAGAGAGAGAGAGAGAGAGAGAGAGAGAGAGAGAGAGAGAAAGAAGAGTGAGAGAGGGAAAGGAAAAGAGAGAGGTGCACATGCTGCAGGAATGTGTCTCAAGGGAGCAGGCCATCTTCGACTAGGGCAGGGCTGGAGGAATGCTTGCGGCACCCCCCCTCCCACTCTCGTCTTCTTCGTATCGACCCCCTCTACGCACACATACACACTCCCTTCAGCAGGGACTCTCCAGATGCTTGGGCAGGGCTGCAGGAATGCCTCCCCAGGGACTCGGCAGAGTCGGGTGGATGGAATTCTCCCCAGGAGAGGTGGAGGAAGCAGAGCGGAGGTATATTTACCCCCTAAAAGCCTCTTGCTCTCTCTGGTTCTGGCTCTGGCTCCAGGACGGCTGCGGATCGGGTTTCCGCTCTTTAAGAGCCCGTCATCCTCATTCATCCATACGTCTGATCAAGGTCAGGAGAGTTTGGGTTGGGTGCTGGTTTCAGGGCGGATCTTTTCCTATTTTATCGTGACAAAACCTCTGTCAAGAGTGGGGAATAAAGAAAAGGTGTAAAAGAAATCCAGTACATTTTAATTTGAGGTTTAACACTTCAGGCAACTGACAAGAAGAAGAAAAAGAAGTAGAAGAAGAAATCAGCACTTTTATTGATATGCATGGCCAATACCGAGTGCATTCCGGTTCAGAGACTAGAGACTCCCCGAGCCACAGTACACCAAAGCACCTTTCCTCTACACCAAGAGCCAGCGAGTATGCTTGTTAATTGCTGTCATCTTTTAACACCTGGAAAAACAATGAGATGACTAAACACTCCTTGCTTAGGCCCGTACACACTACAAGAACTGATTAGCATTAATGGTGAGACTTAAGACTGGGAGTCACGTTTCAGTCCCAGCTGCACTGCGTTCTGTGGATCCTCACGAAGCAAATGCCAATGTTTATGTTGGGAGGGAGGCACGAGATGCGAGTTTCTTGCTGGCCACATGGCACGAGGAAAAAAAAGCAACGATTACAACAGTAAAAAGCATAGAAAGTAGCACATATCCGATTAGCACAGACACGTTTACCTGTACTGAGAAGAGAGCAGAGAACCTGCTTACTCAAACCTCACCCAGAATGTGTAGAAAATGTAAAGGTACTAGACAAAATGAAAAGAAAATGTAAATTAATGCTGTATTGATAAATACGTAAATATAACGCAAATGTTAAACCTAGAGCTTTTAATCGTTTAGTAATAAAGACCTTAATATGTTTTTAAATTGTCAGACATGTTCTTTTATAGTTGTCTTTCAATGCTAATCATTGCTAATGCTAATGCTAATTTACTAATCTGGAAGGAGCATACAGGGAGCTACAGGACCTCACACCTGACCTCAAAGTCAAAAAATTATACCATACCCACTGACCCCTAAAAAAAAACCCATGCTGTATTCATCACAAATATTTTAAAAGTTGGAAAAAGTTGGAAAAGTCCATTAAACGCGCAGTCGAATGACTCACACACATACACACACACCGCTAGACAGCCAATGATAAATTTCTTAGTTGTTATTCTTGAAAAAAGATGACTGCTATGAGGTAAAATGTTGGAAAAAATAACCGGAAGCATTATGCAAGAAGATTGGCACATGTACAGTTAAACAAAATGGACGACTTTTTTCCGAAGCATGTCAGTTTCTTAGTGTCTTAATTTCATACAAATGAAAACTCATGCGTAAACTCATGCGATGCCTAGCCTCAAACATAGAGGAATTGCTCATTCCTGAACACCCTTGATGTTTGAAATGCTACATTTGTAACATTCATAACATCTGGAAATGTTTTTTAGAAATAGTTTTCAGGATTTAGCCATAATCAGTGATATTTCTTCATCAAAGTCTACTGTGATGGAGCCACAGAGAACATTCTCCAGTGTATGAAGTTGGGTCCGTCCATAAAACCCCTAATGTATATATTATATATCTGTTTATAAAGAAGGCTCCAGTATCTATTGCCTTAAAATAAAAGACACAACTGCAGCCAAAAGCAATTATTGAGCTTAAACTTGAATTGAAGAAGCACCCACATACAGAGATGAGCTAATTCCAACATATTTTTTTGTCAGATTCATTGGTAAAGATCCATGAAAGCTTGAGCTGAGCAGTTCAAGAACTCTGAGGAAGTCTTTGGAAGATCTACAGACTTCTACAATGTCTCAGGACCACAGAACAGTTCTGCATTTAAGTGTCCATCACTGAACAGTTCACTTCAACAATGATGGCACTGTAATGAATGGACATTCGGTGCCACCCAGATGAGGAGTCTGGTTTCTCTCAAGAGTTTTTCCTTTTCCTTCTATCAGTGGTGATAAACTTAATTATAAGGAACAAACTCATAGGCACTAAACTTCTACATTCTTTTTACATCTTCATAGCCACTTTATCTCCGTAAAGCTGCTTCGAGCCAATGTTTATCGTTAAAAGTGCTCTACAAATAAAAATGAATTGAACCAAAATGAATTCGTAGGAAATGGTATGAACAGTAACCCTAATAAAGTGATTTTATCAAGTATGAGCCTTTGTTGGAATCAGAGCATCTATTAAGAAGTACAACTTTTATAAATTCTAAAGATTTTGTACCTCAAGAGATGCCCATATAGACATTAGGTCCCAGTTATGAGTGACTTTTGCTTTTTGACGGCAGTTGTGAGCGATTTTCAGGACAATAGACCGGAGCTTTCTTTATAAACAGATATAATATATAGGGTTGAGCTGATGGCACCGCTGTCGTACACTGGAGAATGTTCGCTATGACAGCTTCATGGTGAGAAAACGATTTAAAAGATATTTTTGTGGGATATCATGCCCTCAAGAAGAAGCCCTTACTTCGACCCCATACTTATATCCAGACGCAACTTTATCAATTCCACAGAACTCATTTTAGGATGATTTTTTTTTTTTTTCTCGTGTGTAACAAAGAAAGAAAGGTGAGAGGATTCACAGCGAGCCTCCAACTCGCTTACAGAAATACATCCTGTCACTCCCAGAAACGTCCTCTCTCTCTCTACTCCCCCAGCGGAGATGATTTCCTCTCTCATTTCCCCGAAGCTGCTGCTTTTCTCCTGTCCTTCGGTGGAAAACCTTCCCCTTTTTGCTAGGGCCCATGCGAGGTGGCCTTTTTAATAAGTGCCTTCTCCCCCGTTCTCATCATGGCACAGAGAGAATAAGCTAAGCACGCCTCGGCCAGATGGCTGACGATAATGAACGCGATTCAGGGTCACGAGCAGAGGGTGGAAGAGGAAAAGTACGATATGTGCTAAAAAAAAAAAAACTAAAACATGTTTTTTAACGAAACAATACATAACTGTCTTAAAAATGGATTTTTTTTGTTTTTATTTGTCGTATTCGCATGCAAAGAAGACATATTTTTGACTAAAAGATGACAAAAATGGCGTCAAGTTGCTCCACGGTTTGTTGTTTGGTCCAAAAAAAGGCTTTGTGTTTTGTGTTTTGAACTGTCTAACCGAAGTAGTGTTTACAGCAGCGGTCATTTACATTTACAGTTGCGGCATTTAGCAGACGCCCTGTCCAGAGCGACGTACAAAAGTGCTTTGAGTCTCTAGCAATAAATAAATCTACACTGGTACGCAAGATTACAAACTTAATATAAATAAAACTCTTGAATTCTACAATGCAAACTTGGAAAGTGCTAATTTAAGTATTTCAGGAAGAGGTAGGTCTTCAATCGTCGCTTAAAGATAGCCAGGGTCTCCGCTGTTCGGACATCTAGGGGACCACCTCAGTGCCAGAACAGAGAAGAGCCTTGAAGTATACTTACCTCTCATTCTGAGAGAAGGTGGTACCAGAACCAGGTACCAGGTCAGACTAAACACAAATAAAATCAGATTTTGACGTGATTTGGCAACAATTCCCTTCTGGTTTGGATTCAGTGTTTCATGGTGAAAACTGAGAATTCACAACTCTCAAAGCATAGTTTCTTCTTTTCAGAATTTTTTTTTTTGATGCTATTAAAATCATTATTAATAACGTAACCGCTTATCATTAAAGCTAGTTGCTTAGAAAACTAGCTATCTAGCAAGTCGAAACCTTACGTTCCCTTCAAGGATTATCTTTAACGTTAGTCTGATTCGTTAGTCTGATTCTTTTCAAGAAATAAATTATATTAGTAGCTTTAGTAGTAGTAGGTATTGACCCCATTCCTGATTTTATATTTGTGACACCTAAATGATTCACATCATCAGGCAAAATTCATTTTTTTAAAAGGATGATTTCATTTATTAAAGGGAAAAAGCTCTCAGAACCTGCCAAGCCCTACATGGTAAAGTAATTGCCCCCTAAACCTAATAACTGGTTGTTCCACCCTTAGAAGCAACAACTGCAATCAAGCGTTAGTGATAGTCTTTCACATCAGATTTTTTTCAATTCAGCCACATTAGAGTGATTTCAAGTAGAAACAGCCTGTCATGCCATCTTAAATCAAGTCCGTACTTTGACTAGGCCTCTCCAAAACCTTAATTTGAGCCATTCAGAGGTGGACTTGCTGGTGTGTTTCGCATCATTGTGAACCCAAGTTTGCTTCAGCTTGATCTCTCCTCAATTCTCCTTAAGAATAGAGCGCAGAATTCATGGGTCCATCAATTATGCAAAGTCATCCAGGTCTGGTATGTTATGCTAGTTATGACATAACTAGCATAAATGTGTCATGACATTTTATATCCAGTGTTAAATCATCATTGCCTGTAATACTGACTTAACACTGCTATACAACTGTATATGAACTATTGTTATGATATTGTTATAATAGTCATCTTGATGTTTGATGTCGTACCTGTTTACATTACATGCTAATATTTTGCAATGGTAAATGAATGTTTAATGACTTTTATTATGGTTTATACTGCAGAATGAAATAACTTTCCTACCATCTTCTGACTGTGAATTCGTATAAAACGTTAATGTATTGCTGAACTTGACAGCATTAATTCGAATAAAACAGAACTTTGCCACAGCTAAAATGACATATTTGATTAATCTAAATCCATCACAGAAGTTCTGCTGGGTTCCACTACAAATACCATTACAAATACCATCACCTGTTCACTATTAAATCATTAACATTAAGTGGATTCCGTTAGGCAGTGTGTTTGTGTGTAAATCCATTGTAAAAAATTTATTGGAATCTAGTAGTCCAGTAAATACCAACTGTGATCTACAAGTTGCCAAAGGTGTTCTATCAGTCCTTAAAGGTATCTACTAGACATACTCTGCCACCAATAAAAGGAAAAAAAAGTACCAGTAGAAACCCACAGGGACCATTAGAGTTTCTGTTAAAACAATACAATTGCATTATTACCATTGAAACCATTATAGATTTACTTGATGGTTGTTTCTTGATATATATTTACAACAGCGGTACACAATGGAGGAAAACATTTTGTGATTGTTATAAACACATGCTAACTACTCAACACTTCCATGCAAAGAAATTGCAAGCGATATAAAATTTCAAGCAGCTGTTATACCAATTACTGTTAAAGTCACAGGTTTCTTCATAGCGCTGCGGAAGTCATGATTCTGATTGGTCCGAATGTGTTTTCTGTAACAGCAGCTCATAAAGTAGAACCAGCTGTTAGCCAAATCAACAGGTTTATTAACTGACTCATTCTAATATGTTATAGTTCCTATATGAACTATGACACCAGGACTTGTATAGTGAACATAAATGGGGCTTTTATGGTGGACACAAATGTGGATTGTTTAGTGGACACAAATGGGACCGTATCGTGAACATAAATGGGTATTGTATACTGGACATAAATGGGGACTGTATAGTGAACTTAAACAGGGATTGTATAGTGGACACCAATTGGGCTTTTATGGTGGACATAGGTGGGAATTGTATGGTGGACACAAATGGGAATTGCATGGTGGACATAAATGGGACTTTTATGGTGGTTCACAAATGGGACTTGTATGGTGGACACAACTTGGAATGTTGGTGGACATAAATGGGACTTTTATGGTGGACACAAATGCGACTTGTATGGTGGACACAACTGGGACTTTTTTGGTGGACACAAATGGGACTTGTATGGTGGACACAACTGGGATTTGTTTGGTGGACATAAATGGGGATTGTATAGTGGACATAAATGGGGCTTTTATGGTGGACACAAATGGGACTTGTATGGTGGACATAAATGAGGATTGTATAGTGGACATAAATTGGTCTTTTATGGTGGACATAAATGGGACTTGTATGGTGGACATAAATGAGGATTGTATAGTGGACATAAATTGGTCTTTTATGGTGGACATAAATGGAGATTGTATAGTGGACATAAATGAGGCTTTTAGGTTGGACACAAATGGACCTGTATGGTGGACATAAATCATGTTTTTATAGTGGAAACAACTGGGACTTGTTTGGTGGACATCCATGGGACTTGTTTGGTGGACATAAATGTGACTTCTATGGTGGAAACTACTGGGATGTAAATGAGACTTTAATTTAGTGAAGATAGTGAAGTTTCCTGTGAAGAGATTTTTATCGAACAAATATGGAAGGAGTCTCCAGTGTCATTGCTTTGTAAAAGTCAGATTACCATCCTGGGAAAATCTTTGGAATGATAGACTTCTTTCATTTTATCTGCTGCATGACAAGTGGCATTATTTTCTCTTCTTTAAGTAAGAAAAAGAGAGAGTTGAGAGGAACCACTGTTTATAGCTCCTATAATGTAAGTGATACCTCATGACTACTTCAGTCGATTTCGCTGTCGACATTTATAAAGATATCTCACTAGTATGGTTCAAATGATCCATTTTCAGACGTTAGCATGTTTCAGATGCAGCGTTATTAAACCGGAGCGTGTTCATGAACGAGCAGTTCCTCCGTGCTTGAGGCTGGGTGTCCCAAAGTTTTGATGTGATGTGATGGGATTGGCAGACAATGAAGAGGATCAGGTGAGAATATCACTTTCCGGGTTGTCGCCCCGCTTGAAAAGAGACCTCATGGTAGACTGAGCTCGCCGAATCGATCCCAAACCCGCCGTAAGTGCGCAGTGTGAGCCGCTACGCAGGCTAACACGTTTGCGCTACTGAGGCGCCGTGTTTCTGTGTTGGCGTAGGCAGTGATGTATGACGTTATTTGCGCATTTGGACGTTGTAATCATCGAGGAAGGTGCCATTGTGCTCTTCCTCTTGTGCGTGAGTGTGTGTGTGTGTGTGTGTCTCCTCACCGCCTGTGTGCCGAGTCTCCTGCGTCTCTTCTCCAGTGCCTGAAACATTAGCGGGAGTGTCATTAGGCATTCAAAGCAGCTGCAGTCTCGTGAGATGTGCCTCTTTGCTTCTCCCCCAAGCTTCACGCTGCACATTATGCACTGGATCAACTATTTATTGGGCTTTTGTCAGAAGCTTGCCGCGCTGCTCGGCACAGCCACAATGAGAGGAAGTGAGAGGAGATGCCTCGCTGTGCGAGCTCCTGGAAGCCTGCGTTTCCTCCATGTCCTCTTAATTCGTGCTTGTAAGGAATTTTTTTATTGTATCTTACAGACACGCACACAAAAACACACGTGTCCTTATGAGGAACTTCCGTTAACGCTGTACCTGCTGTAAAACTGAACCCTAATCTCTGTAATTATTATCTGGGTAACCGTAAGGATACAATTAGGGTCTTATTAATAAATTAATTAATTAATCTATCATAAAATATACAAAATAAGAGCCCTTGCCTATTGTCTCAACAACTACAGAACTATCAGATGTCCTTTCCTCATGGGGACATTTGGGTCTCAGCCCCTCTGAAGACATAAAAACATACACACACACATACACACACACACACACACACACACACACACACACACACACACACACACACACACACACATATATATATATATATATATATATATATATATATATATATATATAT
>JAAIIK010000091.1:558151-569726 GCA_014706435.1 Silurus glanis | reverse complement strand
AGATAGATAGATAGATAGATAGATAGATAGATAGATAGATAGATAGACAGACAGACAGACAGACAGACAGACAGACAGACAGACAGACAGATTTAGATTTTTTAAATAAAACTGGAAGCACACACATACACACACACACACACACACATTTATTATAGTTTGATTATATATCCATTTATTATTAAAATATAAATATTTTATTATATAATTTTGTTTTTTAATGAATATATTTTTTTGTTAATACTTTTTGTTGGCTGATTTGTTGGTTGTCTGTCTGTCTGTCTGTCTATCTACCCATTTTTTTATTTTTCATTTTTTTGTCCTTTTGATTATCCACTAAACACAATTTTATCAAGTCTTCACTCAGATTTTGATAGGCACTGTTCATCACCTCTGTGACTTCACTCACACCTTCCCCAATCGGCCAGAGTTGAAAGACCCCTCCGTGCCCTCACTCCGAGTTCCTTCGCATGTTTTATTGATGGTGAGCGACGGAGGGGCCGCATTACATTAGCAGCCTTGGTCCCGCCTCCAGTTCTGAAGCTGAATATTTAGAATGAACTAGCGTTCAAGTTTCCGAATGTCCAGACACGGAGGACAGCATTGAGTGGGTCATGCTAACATGTCGGAATGGAAAGCCGCCCAAGACCAAGGTTAGAGAGAAAGCTGGACTTGGAAAACTGGCCTCATCCCAAAAAAAAAAAAAAAAAAAAAAACCCTTAACTCTGAATGGAATCTCGCTCCCTATGTGGCGTCTTTGATGGGTTTGGCAGTTATCTTTTTTTTTTTTGCTCTCTGTCTCCTGTTCCCATATGTACAAAGAAAGAGAAAAGGTCAAGGCCGAGACATCATTCACACTTAGATCGCTTGGCTTCAGTCAGTTGGCTTTGAAAGGGCAGATCCGACAGCCGGGATTCTGTCTCTGACTGATTTATGGGGTAATGTAGAGTAACGCTTCTCGAGCTCTGTTCCACAAAATCGATCTTTAAGTACTTTTATGAGTTTCGATTTCTATAGTTGTTTCACTGATGGTTGTGTTTTTGGGAATGGCTTGTAATGTGGCACTAAATGCATTAGTTATGTGTTGTAACAGCAGACATAAGTACTATATTGTTGTACAGTTTTTACACTTATTGTCTACATGTCTATATGTGTCTTTTCACACATTTTGGTGTGTTTATGGCGTGTACGCATGCTGTCTGTGTGTGTGTGGTTTAATAATAAGGAGAGTGGATTGGGTGGTGCGGCTGAGTGCCAGGCACATGGATGGCCATGGCAAGGTCAACAGCGCAGAAGAGGCGCAGTTACTGCACCCTCCACTCCTGCAGCTGAGAGAGGAGAGGGCCAGCCATCTGTCCACTCCTGCCTGCCATACCCGCAGAGCACATACACACACACACACACACACACACACACACACACACAAACTCACAAATGACACACACAAACACTCTGGCACACAATTACTCTGTAATACACAAACACAGATGCACGTATGCGACGCAAACACAGACACAACCCATCCAATACAAATATGGATGAGCAAACATGGCCGTATGCACAAATTTGCCTGTGATGTTTTAAAAGCCAGACCGCGTGTCAGTAGACGTCACGGTGACTTTGAATGGCCAGGATGGTGTGTGATCACATGCTAGTCATTGAACTATCAAAGGACAACGGGCTCTTTTGGAACACGTTCTTAGGGTTGGAAATTGTTGCGGTATAAAAGGCGCAAAACACTGAACACTACAGGATGTGCTTCGACGGGAGAAAAAACTTTTGGTCGTGGTGGCATAACTTTCTTCTTCCAAAATTAGCATAGACTTATATATCAGGAGGTTCCCTGGTGGTCTAGTGGTTAGGATGCGGCGCTCTCACCGCTGCGGCCCGGGTTCGATCCCCGGTCAGGGAACCGACCCCAGCCACTCTTAGTGCCGGTCCCAAGCCTGGATAAATGGGGAGGGTTGCGTTAGGAAGGGCATCCAGCGTAAAAACATGTGCCAAATCAAACGTGTGGATCATGAATACGGATGATCCGCTGTGGTGACCCCTAATGGGAGAAGCCAAAAGAAAGTAGTAGTAGTAGTAGTAGTAGATAGTCTTATATATCAGGGTTTCTGAGGGGTCTGAATTTCTTTTTCAAAAATCCCAAATGTTAGGGCTTTAAAAGTCTCAAATTCTCTGTTCTGGGTCTTAAATCATCTTTAACAGGTCTTAATTTTGTAATTTTACACTTTAGAATGTTTTTTCTTTGTTTGTTTCCGTGGTCCAAAAGTAATTCGCTGTATTACGACTACAAATGAGCTCAACAAGCAACAGCCAATCGGCTTTCTGTTATTGGTGCGAATTTTGATTTTCAGCTACGAGGAAGTGCAAGTTTAGCGATAATTCAAAAATGTATTTAGGGCTCGCTTAAGGCCAATTGCTAACAACGTATTTGTGATGTCATTGTAAATGTAATGTAATTGTAAATGTAATTCTTGATGGTCTTAAAAATGTCTTTTATATATATATATATACAGTAGATGTATTGAAATAATTCTCATATATGTATCATGGTTTTATTGTTGAAGCAAGATAATAAATGCAATAAGCCTTAAAGTTGAATCAGGATCGTTGAAGAGAAAAGTCAAAACTTGTGAAGGGATTTTATAATGTCATGCGTGACTCTGGGTCAATGAAATACTCTACATATGACTAAACAGTAATAATCTGAGGATATTAATGCCCAGAGCCCTAATCATCCCAAAGACAGGTGTTTTTTTTTTTTTTCTTTTTTCTTTTACGTCAACAGCGAGACATTTTCATGGAGAATTTTTTTTTCCGCCTTTAACGCGACCAACCTTTTCTTGTTTTTCACCTTGCCCAGGCCCCCCGGGGTCAGCCGGAGAATGGGCTGCTGATTAGCACAGCTCTCTCTTGCGAAGACCTTTACGATGCCCTCTGGCCGCAGCGGTGGAACCCTGTGGAATGTTCCAAAGCTCTCTAATAGGTTTCAGGTGCTTCGGGCCAACGGCCAGCCGCCAAGTCTGCCCCAGTCCCCGGCCAGTGCACCACTATTTATTTATATCCTCTTGAACTACTTGATAGCCATAATGTGAAGGGTTAGCTAGTCAGGTTAGACCCTGACAGGATGCAAATAATAGCGAGGTCTGGTGTTTTTTGAATGTGTAAGCGGGAGTTCTTGCTTTGTGTACTTAGAAGTTGACATTCACAATCGGGGGAATTATTGAGGTAAAATAAATGAAAGCACATTTATTAAGTCTTTTTTTGTAGTACTGTCATTTAATTTCACTCCTGATTATGAGAATTATGATCAATACCCAAACTATGACTAGTTCAGCAGCTAAGATTGTGAATGCTGGAAGCTTTATAATGACAAAAAGCTGGCTTTTCTCTAAAGTCCTACAGTATCAGCAAAAAAAGAAAAAAAATGTATGTATATATATATATATATATATATACAGTATAGATATATATACAGTAATCCCCCGCTTTACTGTGGTTCAAATCTCATGCCCACGGTTTATCATGGAATTGCATTTGCCACATAACTAATTTGATTGGCTGATTTTCCCGGTCTCTCGCGGAGAGCACGATAGACCAAAAAACTTATATGGAATTCTTTTTATAGAGTTTTATGTTGAAATAATGAAATGTATTAATAGAAATACAATTATTAATGATGAAATGAAGTAAAATATTAATACAGTACAGTACTGTATACATAAAATATCATCTTTCAGGTGCCGTCCGTTTATCGCGTTTTTTTCTTTTATCGCAGGCGGATTTGGAGCGAAATTAGGAAATGTAGTATTTTTTTATAAAAATGTAATAAATGTAATAAGTTTTTTTTTAATTATTGTTTATAATCTATTTATTATATTATTTTGGTTTTTAATAAAATATTAATTGTAAATATATATATATATTTTTTATTTATTCAATTGGTTTATTAGTTGGCTGGTTGATTGACGTTTTCTCTCTCTCTCTCTCTCTCTCTCTCTCTCTCTCTATCTATCTATTTGACAACATTTTTTGAGATGAACCAGTTATATTTGGTTACAGGCTTTAATTCTGTCCTTATTGCTGGCAGCATATTATTGCTTACATTTTCATAAACTATTTTGTCAACTGCCTATTCCTTATTAATAACCACAGCCTCTATTTCTTTATCTTGTTTTACATCAATCTCTTCATTCCAATATATTATGCATTCTGAAGCTTCATTTTTAATTCTCAAGTCAAGTCGTAGCTTTTATTGTCATTTCTACCATAAATAGCTAAAGCAGTACACAGTGAAATGAAACGTTTCTCCAGAACCCTGGTGCTACATCACACAACATACAGTTACAGAACAGCTACAGAACAGAACAGAACATTGACTTTCCATTTGACACAGTTAGGGTTTGTGTATTAAAGAGCTGCTATGTGATTGGGTCTTCCATAGGTGTTAGGACCAAACAAAGATCCATATTTTAGGATTAAAAAGGAAAACTATTGAAAATTCCCAAAAAAAATAAGAATCGTTCTTTTAATCATTCTTTAATTTTTTTTTTTCTATGAAGCATTTTATTCTATTAGTGTTATTATGTGATGGATTCCCAAAACCAGTGAGTTTAGCATTTTAGTGCTGTTACACGAAAGGTTTGAATAGAACACACTGTAAACTACACCACTTGCTTTCAGTAGTACAGGAATAAACAGCATTTGTAGGTAGAACATTTTTCCAGAAATCTTATTTAGATTATTTAAGGTATGACAGTTGTGGGGGTTTGCTGTTATTAAAAATTTGTGTTATAGGAAAATATAGCTAAGTGTTTATTTCCTCTTCTTCTTCTTCCGGCTGCTCCCATTAGGGGTCTCCACAGCGGATCGTCCGTCTCCATACCCCCCTGTCCTCTACATCTGCCTCTTTCACACCAACTACCTGCATGTCTTCCCTCACCACATCCATAAACCTCCTCCTTGGCCTTCCTCTTTTCCTCCTTCCTGGTGGCTCCATCCTCAGCATTCTCCTACTGATATACCCCATGTCCCTCCTCTGCACATGTCCAAACCATCTCAATCTCACCTCCCTCACCTTGTCTCCAAAACGTCCCACATGCACTGTCTCTCTAATAAACTCATTTCTAATCCTGTCCATCCTCATCACTCATAATGAAAATCCTCTTATACCCAAGCAATTTGTCCAACACACAGATTGTTTTAAATTGTATTAGAAAATGCTATTTACCTTTTTTTAGCAGTTTATAGTTACATTTAAAGGGGGCTGTCTGATTCTATTTCATGCATTCTGTGTTATTTACACTGTTAGAGAGTTGAACTCATGCTAAACATGGCCATAACAATGGCCGAAACTGTGTGTGTGTGTGTGTGTGTGTGTGTGTGTGTGTGTTACGTCCTCTTTAATATTTTCTAAAATCCATGAGACAGTTACAGGCAATCAACCAAGCAACAAAAAAAGGCCCCTATCCTGAGAATAGTCTAAAAAACGTACACATACAGCTTTAACTTTGACTAACACAAAGAGCCGACATTGGAGACGACTTAAATAAAAGGATTTTATCCTAGTAAATGATTTTTTTTTATTTA
Source organism: Silurus glanis (assembly GCA_014706435.1). Classification (NCBI taxonomy): domain Eukaryota; kingdom Metazoa; phylum Chordata; class Actinopteri; order Siluriformes; family Siluridae; genus Silurus; species Silurus glanis. Next base: position 564,131 of record JAAIIK010000091.1, on the reverse strand, counting down.
TGAGTCCATTCATATAAACCCTACGATTTGCCTTAAACCCGGAAACTACTGTATGTTCTCATGTTATAGAAAATGAATTGGAAAGTTAGAAGGGCTGAAAATGTAAGGCAGAAGCCGAGTTTGCGACACGTTATTAATTCCAGTTCGAGGCAGATGAGGGAGCTTTGGTCTTTATGGGCTTGCGGTTGCATCAGTCACGGATTCCTTGCGTTCATGTCAGCATGCATTTCGATCAATATTAGTTTCTCGAATTGGATTCAGCACGTGAATCAACGACGCCCTACCTCTTTGATTGAAGAGAAGCCTAAAGATCCATGACGTTACTAAGCACATCAAGAGCTTTGAGGCTGCGGTTGGATCGCAATTAATATCAACAGTCTACTACAATGGCTAAGGAATTCTGTTTACATTCACTGAACAGTACAATGCTGAAACTGTAATGAATGAACATTCAGTGATGAGACGGGATGTTCCCTTTCGAGTCAAGGTTTCTTCCTCATACCATATAAGGGTTTTTTCTTTGCCACAACTTAATAAGACATTAAAACGAATATATACGCAATAAACTTTAGACTATAGACATTCCAACTTTATAACCTATTTATCTCTGTTAAGCTGTTTTATGATAATATCTATTCTTAAAAGCGCTCTACAAATAGAAATCAATTGCATTGGATCTTAATAGTTATCGTAATGGGTTTGCATGTGAGCAATTTGACTCCTTCAAAGTCACTAGAGTCGAACTCAAGGCTGGAGGAGAACCATCATCACTCGCCTCGATTATATTTTTTTGTTCACAATGTCACTGGGTGGAGCACATACTAATTACACGGACTAGAAAATGTTTGATTTCATGGTGTACATGATTCGACCAGAAACGGCTCTGCAAACTTCTCGTCCTTTGTCTCTTTCCGTTTGCCGCACCGCTCCCTTCCCCCGGCATCTCCGGATCGGAGACGCAAACCTTAAGCCGCTCTCGCTCTGATTAATCCTTAAGGTTTATAATTACTAATTAACTTACTGAGCGACTTCTAATGTAGTCCCCCTTCAACGAGGTGCACGGAGGACAACAGATCATTAGCTTCAATAATGAATGTGGACAGGACAGATAATGGACTGTGATATGCCAGCGTTGACAGTTGTATTAAATGAGGCGGGGGGGGGGGGGTTGCCCACGAATACCGCGAACGCGAGGAGATCCGCCGAGCAACTCCAGGATTGGAGTAAATTTCAACTCAAAAATTGTAAAAAGGGAATTTTCAAGATTGCGATCTGAACGCAATGGTATATACATTACTTGTAACGCATTTCAAAAATAAAATAAAACACTCGAGCGCAAATCGCACGTTCGTTCAGGGCTCTTATTTATCTATTTATTTATTTATTTATTTATTTATTTATTTATTTATTTATTTTTACTATTACACTTAATTCCCAAGGAGGAAAAAGAAAAAAAAAACAACAGTATCTGCATAAGGGAAATCATTGAAATGTTACTACCACAATACGAAGCTAAAGGCCAAATGCGTGCTCAGCGTTTTCATTTTTTAACAACTAAGAGGTGTTAATTGCTGTTTGATCCCATTAATGATGATAGCTATTGTCTCACACACACACACACACACACACACACACACACACACACACACACACACACTATGCTGTTTTTGTCTTAATGACAACGCCTCCTTGGCACTTTTTCTTTTTTACCAACACCCCCCCTTCCCCCCGATAAAAAAAGCCCACACACATATTCATGTTGAGAAAAAATGCGTCTGTCTTAATGATTATTGCCATTAAGAAATATTAATGTGCAAAGCAGTGGTGACCCAGAAGCTCATTACTGTACGAAGCCGAAAGCGGCTGCGTGCGAGCGCCTCTCCACCTGCGCAAGGGCCGCGAACCCCCACCCGGGGATCACGTCTTCTACCGTGACCTCTCCATAACAGCTAACAGCTCCTTTACAATCCGTGTGAGAGAAAAAAAAAAGTGAAAAAGAGAGTGAAAGCATGTGGGTGAAATGGCCTTTTGACTTCTCTTTTGCTTCTCTATCGTGATTTTACAGATTCTTCTTGGACACGGAAAAAGACCTTCATGTGCATATTGGCACTCTAGACTTCAGGCAACAGCTCCTGATTTAATACAATGCATCACCTAGTGTAGGTGTACGATTTGGAACTTTATTAACTCTCAAATAACCACCTATCCGTCAACACATGTATGCTGTGGCTACGTGTTAGCTGTTAGTGATTAGCGTGATTGGTTGTACAACCGACGGTATTTATCTTCTCGTGTGTCCTCTCTTACTTCTTAACTTAATCTGGTTTCCACTCAGAGATTTCATGTCTATAATTGCCTCTGTCTTACTGTGTGTGTGTGTGTGTGTGTGTGTGTGTGTGTGTGTGTGTGCGACTCAACGAATGCAAGTCCTTGTGATTACTAATTTCAACCCAGATATATTTTTTTCTTTCCCTTTTCCAATCTTTCATCTCTCATACAGTATTGGCATACATTAATTATGTCGGTGTTATTCTGATATCCGCCTGCTCTCCCAGTAGAGAAGTCGCTCCACATAATTACACAGTCGATACTCATGTTACCATTAGCGCAAATGTTGGGGCACCGGGACGCAAACACTGCTTTTTTTTTTTTTCAAATGTGGAAAATGCAGAACCGTTTTCCACAGACGCAGACAAAATCGAGGCAATGCAGACATACTTATGGATAAACAAAAGGGGAACACCTTTATGAGAAGTCTTCTTCTTCTGTCTCATCACAATCGGGCCTCTCTCACTTTGTCCCCAAAATGTCCTGCATGTGCTGTCCCTCTAATAAACTCATTTCTAATCCTGTCCATCCTCATCACTCCCAATGAAAACCTCAACATCTTCAGCTCTGCTACCTCCAGCTCCACCTCCTGTCTTTTACTCAATGCCACTTTCTCTAAACCATACAACATCACAGGTCTCACCACAGTCCACAGTCCTTTTCACTCTTGCAGATACACTTCTATCACAAATCACTCCTGCTATCACTCTTCTCCACCCACTCCACCCTGCCTGCACTCTTTTCTTCACTCTCCATTACTTTGCACTGTTGACCACAGGTACCTAAAGAAGGTTCTCCACCTCTTCTCCCTGCAACCGCACCACTCTTCCATTCCCCTTCTCTCCAGCACCTACCTCCACCTCTCCAAGCTCTTCTAAACCTGCTCCCTACTCTCACCACAAATCACAATATCATCCACAAACACCATCGTCGACGGAGACTCCTGTCTGACCTCGTCCGTCAACCTGTCCATCACCCTGCAAACAGAAAAGGGCTCAGAGCCGATCCTTGATGCAGTCCAACCCCCACCTTGAACCAGTCTGTTGTTCCTACTGCACACTTCTTTGCTGTCACACAGGCCTCATACATGTCCTGCACAACCCTCAAATACTTGACTCTGACACACCTGACTTTCTCATACAGTACCACAACTCCTCTCTCCACCCTGCCGTACGCTTTCTCTAAATCCACAAACACACAATGCAACTCTTAATGGCCTTCTCTATACTGTACTTCGCTATCAACATTATGAGAAGTGATATATAAAATGTCTATCAACGATGGATAATCGGAGACATTTGTGATAGTCGTGTGTTGCTATGTTGTAACTTTTAGCTTTCTATCTAGCATTAATGTGATGCCACTATGAATTCTCTGTTCTGATTGGTTAGAAGGTGTCGATTAATTGCAGGTTTATATGAATTTGTTAACATTTACATTTATGGCGTTTGGAAGACACTTTTATACAGAGCAACTTACAACCGAGCAGTTGAGGGTTAAGGGCCTTGCTCAAGGGCCCAGCAGTTTGGTGGTATTGGGGTTTGAACTTGCAACTTTCCCAATTTAGAGTCCAGTGTTTTAACCACTGAGATCCCACCTCCTCGAATCAATTCAATTTCATTTGTAAAGCACATTTAGCAATGGATATTGTACCAAATCAGTTTTACAGAAATAGATTACAAATATACATTTTAATGTCATAAAATTAGTTCCTACAAGTTTATCCCAGCTGGTGAGAGTGACAAAGAAAAACTCCCTGAGATGGTAACAATTAGAATCAGAATACTTTATTGATCCTATAGAGAAATTGTTAGGTTGCAGTTGCTCACAGTAAAATAACAAAGTAAAGAGTAAAGTAAAAATGAAAATATAAATATATATATATATATATATATATATATATATATATATATATATAAAACCTTGAGAGGAACAAGACTCAAAAGAGAGAGATGGGTTCGGTTTTAAGTCCTCTCAAGGTTTCGTCCTCATTCCATCTCAAGGAGTTTTTTCCTGTCACCAAAAGTTCATTTATTATAGTTCTATCATTGTTGAGATTATCAGACGTTTACTGACAGACGCTTGAATGCCAAAAAAATTGTTCATGGCAGTTTGATTAACAATTCATTACAGTCTAAAGCAATTTTCATGGTTCCTGAGTTTAATCCTAAGAAATGAGTCAACCATGCACTCATTCTAATATCTTCTAAATAAAGCAGTTCTAATAATCCAACCGTTATATAAAGACTTTTCTAGCTCCAAGAAGCATTTTAAAATGTATATGTAAGACATTTACAGTATTTGGCAGACGCCCTTATCGAGCGTGACTTACAAACAGTTCAGGGATAGGGGCCTTGCTCGAGGGCCCAGCAGTGGCAACTTGGTGGTTCCAGGATTTAAGCTTGCGACCTTCCAATCCATAGTCCCATTCCTTCATCACTGGGCTACCACATTTATGTCACAATTATGAAAGGACTCTCCAGTGTCAGTGCTTTTATAACATTTCGAGGCGACAAAATACCCCTGACCTTCCGATCAGTAACCCAGAGCCTTAACCACTGAGCTGCCACTTTCAAAATAATCCATTAGCATGACGAGACATGCTAATCTTATAGAGCGCATGATTGAACCTGCTGATTAGCATGCTAGCCACGCGCACCTCATGTGCAGCAATCCAACCATGGCATATGCGCTTGCCAAAGTTAAGTTGCTTTAAATGAAAATATTTTCCATACTGAAGATACAGTAAATATGAAATTGCTCACGATTGACAGAAAAGTTGCCATAACACAGTGGCAACTGGCTTTTTTTTGTGAAATTGTGTCATTTCTACGCACTGTAGAAGGAAACAATACACACAAAAGGAAATACCCAACAGAACTAAACTCAATGTAGTGGATATTATGGGTAATCTCACTCCTGTGCATAAAAACTGCATTTATTCAAAGCGTAAGATCGAGTCCAGGGTCATTTAGCACTTTTGCTGTGCACAAGCGCTTTTGTAGCCACTTTAAATCACTGTTAATAATGACCTCACCTCGCTCTTTGGCAATTATAGCACGTTCCGCCGCAGACCGTGTGTTTGGACGGCGAAGCCGAGACGATCGTGGCCGCACTCGAGCGTCCCGTGCGATGCCGTCCTGCAGATGAGAGGCGCTCGCAACTCATTTCCCATTCCGACTCGAGCAGTAGGCTTCCTGGCTCCTCTCCTGCCTTTTTTTTTCCCGCCAGCTTTTTCGATGGCTGCTTCATTAAGACTTGGACGGGAGTCCCGTGGTTCCATTTAATCAAACGAATCGCTATGGCAGACTCGGCCAATCAATCACAATCCTTCGCCAATATGCTGCATTCCATAAGCGTGGCCGAGGCTTTCGAAAAGGCCGAACGCTGTTTTTTTCCTCCAGCTCTTCTCTTTCTCAAAGCGAACGAGCGAGAGGTCTGGAGTAGTGCATGTACTATAACCGTTCTCTCCAACACTCCATGCACGTGTGGTGTTAATTGTAGGTCTCAATTGTGGCATATTACACTTTTATTTTTTCTTATTCAAAAAGTGAAACATTTTTATGGACATTCTGTTCTGAAACTATAACACAGATTTTTCTAAGACAGTTTGTAGCAAAAAAAAAGACAACTTTTTTATTTATATATATAT
>JAAIIK010000091.1:542182-557606 GCA_014706435.1 Silurus glanis | reverse complement strand
CTCTCTCTCTCTCTCTCTCTCTCTCTCTCTCTCTCTCTCTCTCTCTCCTCTTTCCATCTACGTCCGTCTTTCATCTATCTATCTGTCTGTCTGTCTGTCTGTCTGTGTGTCTGTCTACTTCCATCTTTTCTCTGTGCATGTCTTCCACTGTCTACTTCTTTTATCCATGTTCTTTGTCTCTGTTTGTCTCTGTCTCTCTGTCTCTCTCTCTTTCTCTCTCTCTCTCTCTCTCTCTCTCTCTCTCTCTCTCTCTCTCTATTTCTCCCCATCCCCCTGTCTCTGCGGCAGTGGGTCCCGGTGTGGCGCTCCTGGCTGGCCTGCCGGTTGTTTGCCAGCGTCTGGGTCCTGCTGGAATTGAGTCCTGAATGAAGGCGGTGGAATGAGCGGCGTCCCAGGCTGCTTCCTCTCCCTCCCTCATCAGCATTCCACCGATGAGAGTAATTAAAGCCCAAATTAATTCTGCTGTAAGCAGAGGAGCCACTGAATAACTGATATTAGAGGCTAGATGATGAATGCTTGGCATCAAGGGAAGTCTCCTGGGAGAGCAGAGGAATGGAAGAAGGAGGGGGAAAGAGGTAGAGGGAGAGAGAAAGAAAAAGATTGAGAGAGAAAGAGATGGAGGGAGGGAGTTTCTTTATCTCCTTTCTTTTCCTCGTTTTTTTTTTTTTTTTTCCCGTGTCAACTTTTAACTTTTCGCTGTATTTTCCTTCTCTTTTGTGACTCTTCTGAGACGCAATCACCTCCCCCCCTTTTTTCCCCTCCACATTTTATTTTCATCCAGTTCTACCAAACGCATCATTTCCTCAGGTTCTGTGTCAGGAGATATTAAAGTCAAATATTTGGCAAGGGTTATTTAAATCAGCCGCTTTGCTATTTTCAGCGTCGCCGTTATTATTTGTGAGCGAGTGACGTGTGATCGTTTTTATTTATTCATTTATTTATTTATATATTATTTTATTGGCGGCCATGAGATCCACGCTCGTGTGATTCGATGATCCCTCCTGTCCCTGGCCGCTTTATTTTTGGAGCAGCACATCTTTAGCAGGAGCAGTCGCAAGGCACAAAGACAAACAACCGAACTCATTTAGAGGAAGGAGCGCTCCGGGTCCTTCGAGAGACGGAATATTGTGTCATTATTTGCGGTTGCCGTAGGATTCACCCGATATTGTGATAGCATCATGTATTAGATTATTGCGCGTCATTGGGTACAGCTTGGCCGGCAGCAAAGGCAATTGGATTTGACCTTTTATTTCGTCTCCTTCTTACGGAAAATCGGCTTCTAAACCAAATGAGTTTTTGATACGACACGGTGACAAATTCATCGCAGCGCTCCGTTCTCTTTAAGAAAGCATTAAGCACGGGTGGGGATGGTTACCATGCTAGTGGGGGAAAAAAATGGATCAGTGATTAGTCGCATGAGAAACCAGTGACTTCAAACAATATTTGCGATCTGCGGATACCCGACAATATCAAAATCATTCAACTTGTGCATGATGACATCCGGAGAACGATCTACAAGTCCTCACTTCCGCACTCACCCTACTCGCCAGATTCGGCTCCGTTTTGACACCGTTGCCGAGATCCGGCGCGAATCGCAGAATGTGCTTGACAAGCTTTGAAAACAAGACTTCTAGGACACATTGCAGAAGTGGCAGGAACACTGGGAGCGCTGTATTGCTGTGCAAGGGGACTGTTTTGAAGGTGATAAGTGTGTAAACATAGATAAATATAGTACTTTCTTGTAAACAGAGCCAGTCTCGAAACTTTATGGTACCACCTCGAACATGCTGTACGCTACGTTGGGATGCAGTCAGGATTTTTTTTCATTGTGAGACGCCTTGCTATCGCTAGCGGTCAGTTGTCTCGGTCTTAGAACGTGTATTTTCTTCTGTGTTTTTGGTGTTTCAAAGCCCAATTTTAGCTCTCGTCCGTCTCCTTTTTATTCGGCATCGCCGGACACTGAAAAACATCTCGTCCGACTCCATCTTCCACTCGTCCACTCGCCCTTTGCTGCATACATATATACTGTATATTTTATACATTACGTTCGAGTAAATTGCTCTGTTTTCCTTAAATAGGTACTGTGATGTGTTATGATTCACGAATTACAGTATACTACCCCATACTGATCACCATTCTCCTGGGTAGGTTAGGCCATGTCTGGACTTACCATATTTTCAAGCTACAATGGGGTCATCGGAAAACATCTCCATAATAAGTCAGGGACTACCCGTAATACACACTTTATTCAATTTGTTAATGCAGAATAAAGAAAGCGAAGTAAAAAAAATTCCATCAATCCCTGGATCTACAAATTTGGACCGTGAAGCGAAACTGGAATCTAACAGAAGAACACGGGCACATAAATATTCCCCCCCTCAAAAAAAAATCCATTTGCTTTTCTTATCAAGCGGAAGATGCGACTAAGAAATCCAGCCATCGGAGAGCGAAGTATTTAAACCCCAGAGAGCGACAGAGAGAGAACGAGATAGAGAGAACGAGATAGAGGGAGAGTGCTGGGCAGAATAAAAAGGGTTGGCTTGGCGACACAGAGGGAAAGATTGGAGCCCATAAGGGGGCCAAATGCAGAAGAGATGCATCTTTGTTGCCTTGGGACGCATGCATGCAGTCGCACACTTACACACAGCATGCCTGAGTGGTGTGCGTGCGTGTGTGTGTGTGTGTGTGTGTGTGTGTGTGTGTGTGTGTGTGTGTGAGTCAGTGTTTGTTTGGACCCTGTGTGAATCCTGCTCTCTATTTATTTCTCCTACCTCCTGTATCTCCTCCCATCTCTCCCCGAAGTCACTGAAGCACACGATAAGGACACGGGCGAAAAGAAATGATGACAAAAAGCATCGTCTTGCAATTATTTACAGGTTCATAAGCGCCATTTTTTTTGTTGAGGGGCGTTTCTTTTTCCACGCACTAACATGACTTATTGACAATCTGGTTGCATTTCTAACGTGGCTATGCGCAGAGAGAGAGAGAGAGAGAGAGAGAGAGAGAGAGAGAGAGAAGGCACATTAGCACATCAGTAGTTATGTAAGAGTTAGATTATAAGTTCAGAAAGAGAAGGAGAGAGGGAGCGATTGATTGTCTCTCTTTTTTTGCTGTCTGGTTCCTGGCGGAATTACTGAAACCAGAAGCTTCTTAGGGGCTCTTTAGAAGGAGAATGGGAGGGGGAGTATAAAGCTTTAAGAGGACATGGGTGCCATTAAGGCTAGGCCACAGTGCCACTAAAAGCACAGAGTGATCTGCTCTATGTCTCTGTCTGGACAACTGGGAGCTCTGCGGTTGGAGCAGCAATGGGGAAATGGACCTCCTCTGATCCCAGAGATGTTGTTTGGTGTTTTGAATCAGGGCTGACAAGGCTGGTCATATTCTGTTGAGGTTTTCGTTGGGAGTGATGAGGATGGACAGGATTAGAAACGAGTTTATTAGAGGGACAGCGCATGTAGGACGTTTTGGAGACAAGGTGAGGGAGGTGAGATTGAGATGGTTTGGACATGTGCAGAGGAGGGACATGGGGTATATCAGTAGGAGAATGCTGAGGATGGAGCTGCCAGGAAGGAGGAAAAGAGGAAGACCAAGGAGGAGGTTTATGGATGTGGTGAGGGAAGACATGCAGGTAGTTGGGTTGAAAGAGGCAGATGTAGAAGACAGGGGGGGGTATGGAGACGGATGATCCGCTGTGGCGAAAGAAGCCGAAAGAAGAAGAAGAAGCTTTAGATACGCTTTACTTTTATCATTTAGAAAGTGGCCAGTATTTTATATGTAGATCGATTTCTTCTCGCTTCTCGAGCACGTTCTCTCAGCACCGCTGCTGCTATGTGAATATGACGTACCACAACACTACAGAGACCGAAGCGTGTCCTGAGAGTCACGTAGAATACAGATTTACATGGCAGACGTAGATCTGCATCTTCCTAGAGACAGAACAGGAAAAGAACGTCTGATTTCATTCGCTCTTTTTCCTTTCTTTTTGTTTGCATGATAAAGGCCTGTTTCTGAAAGGGCCATGTGTTAGAAGTCAGAAGGCACTTAAGTAAATTTGATGATTTGCTGTCTGTTCAAACCCAAAAAAATAAAAGCGAACTATCTGTAGCATCTTGACTTGCATAACATCGAATTCTTTTCCATTGCATTCAATCGCATTGCGTTGAATCGAATTTGAAATCGGATCGCACTGCATCGGAATCGGGGTGAATCGGATCGCATCGGTAGCTGCTTCATATGTATATTTAATGTATCGTATCTTTGGCTATGCATCAAGATGCGAATCGCATCAGCCTCAGTTATGGAGATGCACATCCCTACGACACACACACACTTAGTGTTAAGGGGTCAGTTCTACCGTGAAAATCCGTCCAACTCACTCAACCATGACAAGCTCGAATTGTGTGTTTTGCACAGATTTGCAGTGACTGTAGCAGGGATATTGGCACAGGTCAGCATCCAGCCAGCTCCACCTGGACCTAGCAAGATACTGCTGCAGGATATCGATAAGTAGAGGGTGTAGTGGTCCAAATTCCCAGGGTGAATTTAGCTGCATGCCAAGAAATACGGTGCAGTTACCCTATAGATGTAGGCGTGAACTGAAACACACTCTATGGTTGTGCTTAAGTTTGTTCAGAATGTAGAATGACCATCATTTCAATGTTAAAAGGGATCAAATATGACGCTGATGTTACCATTATGAGGTAATTGATTTCCTTATATCAGCACATCCCAGTGAATTGATATCACTTATACCAAAGCAACCGCCACATAGCAACATGCTTGACATTTGTTTGCGTTACAGTTTTTTTTCTCAGTTGCTTCGGAGCGTTTCTGAGATCGGAAATGAAATTCTGAAAGCTACTTGTTCGTCCTTTACGACATAAAAGCAATTTCTTGTTGAACAAAGCAGGCAAACAAGGCGGAAAATCCGCGAAGTGCCAACTGATACGTATACAGTACAGCATACAGAATACCTGTATATCTTAAGGCTTTATAAACCGTCCCGACACTCTTATAACTTTTTCCTCTGCTCAACGTTCAATATTCTTAAACCTACATCATTTTAACATAAAAAAAATTCCATATGGGTACTCACCAGTGAAGATACAACCTAAATGATGAAGATGATGATGAATGAAGTGTGCAGTACTAATGATGATGAAGGTGATGATGATGAAATGAATGTACTGCATACCCAGGAACAGCTCTTCTGAAAGCTTCATTTTTTTTTTAGGCTGGAAAATGCTTATTTTACCGCAAAAATAATGAAAAGAACTCTTAAAAATACTACCTATATACCGCGAAGTCCCGCGATACAGCGAAACAGCCGCAAAACAAAATGAGATATGTTCCATGTAAAAACCTGCGTTATAGTGAGACCCCGAAAGCTGAACCGCAAGTGGCGAGGAATTACTGCGATGTGTAAATTTGCTGTCGAACTTCATTTATACCATACAGAAGGAATTCAGCCTGGTGCATTTTCAATCACTGTAATCCAAACCATAGTTTATATCAGGAGATACTGAAATCGTCCTTCGTCATACAGACAACATGACTAAACATTGTGACGATTTTGTTTGTGAACAATGACAAAAGGACTTCTTATTCCGATGGAAATGGGATGTTCATTGACACTATTACTTAATTTTGAGAGATGAACTAAGGATTTTGAGTGAAGTACAGGCTTTCGCAGGTAATCCATCATGTGGTGCTGTTTGTACAAGTTGTTTTGAGAAATGCACTTACCAGTTTGCAGATATTAAGAATGATTCGAGAAATACTGAGAAACTTTAAGTCGCTTTTTAAGATCTTTTTTTATCTATTTCTTTTTTTTAAGAATGCCTGTAATATTGCTTCTGGAATAGGAACATGTCTGTGTGTGTCTTTAACTTTGGTTCGATTCGCTCTTCAGTCTGCATTGTGCCCTGTCACATCGTCTGGCCATTATCAGAATCCGGCAAAATGGATATTGTTTAACGTGCTTGCTCAATTTTATTGTCAGAACCATAAAGAGGAAAATGAATCCTCATTTCGGAGCCGAAATGACCAACTTCAGGGACCCAATACCTGTAAGTGCCATTAAGTGGAAATTGCTGCTCACATATTCCAGTGGTTTGATTAATTACTCTCGCGCATGTGCTTCTGCTACGGGCCAGTGAAAGATAAGAAACAAATTGCATCGCATTTGTTGTCCTGTTCTGCAAAACCGGTTTAATTATTTGACACATGTTTTGCCACCTGGCAATGACGAGGATAGCTGTTCTATTACGGCGAAACGTCTGATGCTGAGCTCTGTGATGGCGACGTGAGAATAGGCTTAGTCATCACGCTGTGCTTTTCGCTGAGAAAAGATTGATGGTTGATGTCGCAAGCAGGAACCGAATCCTAGGCTTTCACAGGTGTTCTGATCAAGGAGCTCAGACGTTTCAATTTAGGGTGACATGTTTTTTTTTTTTTTTCCGCTCTCAGTTTCTTAACTGTGCAAGAGTAGCAGATGAGAATTATAGCACCCAGGACTTTTTTTCCTAATCCATACCTGTGGCAAATGCTGCCTTGTGCACCAGTGAGACTCTTAACATACCAGTTTATTAATTACTAAATAATGACACTATGCTACATTGATTACGACAAAAGTTTTTTTTTTAGCAAAGCAGAGTGCCTGGCTTACCACCTGATCTTGTTGACCAGCATGAGTAAGTTAGGTAGGCAGTCCCTGGCCCTCTCCTCTTTCCCCTCCCTCCTTCCCAATATGCACTTGGATCAGGGATCCGGCTGCACCTTCCCCTGTTCCGCAGGGATAGGGGGACCAGATGGAGGAATTTGATTAAGCAGCAGTGGAAGACCAAATGTTCAATTGGATCCAGAACCTGTGGAAGTACAGGAAAAGGGGAAGGGATGGCAAAATGGAGGTCCGACGAGGGGGGTGGGGGTTTTTGGGGTAGGAATCTAAAATGGCTGGCAAGAGTTGGCCAACAGCAGCTCCAAACGGGAGGTGAGGCAGGCACTGAGGTGTAGTAATGCAGAAGGCCTTTTTCCAAGTACCAGCTGGGCCTTTTAGGAGCCGCTCTCCCTGCAGCAGACGCTCAGTATCCTCTAAGCAGCTTGACTTAACCATATGTGGAAACTTTTTCCCCACCCTCACGCTCTGACTGGTTCCCCCCTCTTTCCCTGGGGGATAGTCTACCACTGAGATGTTGGAGGCAGGTGAATTGCTCTTAACATGGAGCACTGAATCACATGTCCAGCATCCCCTGGAGAGAGGAAACGGATCCAGAGGAAAGTCTGGCTTGGACTACTGCGACCTTGGAGTCTTGGCTAGCGAGGATAGCTAAAATGAGGGGCAGAGGGGCAGTACGTTGTGTCCTTGGTGTGTTGTCTTGGATATTCCGATGCTTTTTTTCCTCTTTCACCTCAATATCATTTTACAAAGTGCTTTTTGTAAAGCAACAAAATCCATTTAGTAAACTGGCCAGAGTCTTTCATTTGCTCTGTTTACCTCATCCTTCGCCAGCCCCAGGCTATCAGGCTTTCTTTCTCTTCCTCCACCTGTCCTCTTTAATTCACTATTCAAGGCTTCCAGGTGACTAGAGTCCTGTGGACTAGTTTCTCATTCTTAAAAAATATATTATTTTAAAATAATTCCTTTGCATTTCGCTTCAAAATTTACCACAACAAGCCTTTAAAGGGAGTTTTTTTGGTTGGTGATTTGGATGGATTTCAGATATTAAACAGTGGCCATAAAGGACGTTGGGGTTAATGCATTTTGGGGGTTCCTGGAATTATTCCTCGAACATCATATAATCACTAAGAATCAAGGAGTTTTCCTTTTTTTATTTTTTCCTTCTCATCTCCACTCTTCTCATCTCTTCTCTAATCCTTCCAAATGGCTCGAGCAAATCTCTGCCAGTTGGAAAAAAAGAGAGAGAGAGGGGAAAAAAAAGATGTGAGCAGGGTATAGATGTCACTTTAAAAGCTGCTCTTTCCCCACTGAGGGAAGTCCATCCTCTGGACACATGAGTTCAGCATGTCATGACCTTCACATACATTGAATTTGCTATTGTTTTGACGGTGTGTTTTGTCTGTTTCTTGCAGGCGTTTGTATTTAACACGTTTGTCAATAAGGCAGCAGCCTGAGCTTTTCCACACAAAGACTAATAGCAAAAGAGTAGCTTTAGCTCAACAGAGCTCTTTAGTTCAACACACTTTGTTTATGGCGATGTTGCGAAGTGACATAAAGGAAGAAAAGATGGCCAGCGGCTCCAACAGTTCATTGGGACATATGGAAAATGGCCTGTCCCTGCGTGGAAAATGGAGCTATTCATGCACGGTCAATTTTACCAGCAGACAGAAATTCCACGATACCCCTGTTTGCGCAGCTGTGCACCCTGATTAAATTAGCCTTTGCGCCCACCCCTCTTGTTCAACCCCCCTTTTAGTTTTCCTGGCTTTATTTTTTTCCTCTCCTCTTATTCACCCTTAGCCAATAAACATTCTCGCCTGATTCAGCAGGTGAGAAGGTGAAGGCAGAAACTTGCACCCTTTAAATCCGCTTTAACCGGCGTGGTAATGGGACGAGACCCAGGACCGTAACAGCCCCGAGGAGGACGACTATGATTTGGTGTTATGGCGAGTAGCAAGGTTTTTTTTCCCCTCAAGGGACGAGGCTGTAGCAGCGCTGATGGTAGTGTGACAGGCCTTCGGGGAGGAAATCTGCAGGATTGGGGCTGTCAGCTGTTCCTGCAGTTGGCTCTGCAGGCTAAGATGTCTACAGGGAGGGAATTACTGAAGGCTTTTCCTCTGTACCTGGATTTAACTCCTGCTTATTGTATTTATTTATTTTATTCCTTTCTTTTTCCTATCTCTACTTTAAAGGTGGTACGGTTGTAGCATTTGGTTGCGAGTGCATTTGTGTACAGAGCACAGCAGGAACTCGATCTGTTCGTCTTCCGATTCAGAGGTGAAGACATGCGCCCACAGGGGCCCCCTGTCAGTGCATTTGGGTCTCTGACTTCTATAAAAACACATGAAATGAAATTCCCCCACAAGAGCACCTGGACCCAGACACCTCTGTCAAAAATCAGAGATTGTGTCCATGACGTGTGTTTCGTTCACAACACCGTCTTAGCGACGACGCACCTCCAGAAGCAAAATAAACCCCGAACTGCATATAAGACACGACTAATATTAAATTGCCTTTCTCACACCTACCATTTCACACATCAATTCCCTTTCCGCTAGCTGTTGACAAATGTCGAGAGTGTGCCGAGATAAGTGCGTCGTTCGGTGAGCAACCCTACCTGTACAACACGACTCCACTCCTGAGAGAGACAGGAAGTGAATAAACCCGCACTGTTAGCATCAAACACTTCAGAACCTGGCGCAGCAAAATGAGAATCTTGTTCTCTACACGTACCCCTGGGAACGACTCCTCCCCGACCTGTACTTTATGTACTTTTTATTGTTGAAATTTTGCTGCCTTTGGCAGGCATCTTAGGATTCAGTAGGTTTTTTTGTTTCATGCCTCGCGAGTTGTGTCGAGGGAAGTTTGTTTAGTCTGATTGCGATCGCAAAAGTTCAACGTAGATGAAGCAGCGCTCTCCGGATACTGCTGCAACTGTCATCACTGCAAGCTCTCGAAGAAGCCGTCAGTCATGTTGACACCGTGTTTTAATCATGGCTGTCCCACTTGCTGCAATGATGGAGAGCGCCAGGGTTCCCTTCCCTGGACAATTCAGTTGCTCTATCATTTGTGTCACATAGTTTGGAATAAAAAAGAAAACTCTTAATGTTTCCACTTTCTTACATCCTGAAACATGTTTAAGTGAAGAAAGCGATTGCGGGAAATGTTTATTGCTGAGTTGTTGACAGCCTTTACATCGCCGAAGAGACTACGAGATGAAGAGAACTACAAACATTTGAACTGTTCTCATGAATGGATTAACTGGATTTAATTAAACAAACGTTGAATCACAGCTCACACTATGTAGATTCGTTGGAATATTAACCGTATAATTCATTTCATTTCGAGAAAGCAAGGTCCTTTTTTTTTTGTAGGAAAAATGTTCTCCCTAAAATAAATTATTCAGGGTATTTAAATATGATATATTAATTTGATGTCCACAAAAAAAAAAGTATCCTGTATATAAATTAAGTTTATAAATACTACAAATAAATACAAATTTGGTCGTTTTACTTCAGTGCGTCATTATTTAGCATTAAAAAATCAAATATATCTACAAAAATTTTCAATGTGGGATTTTGTTGCAATTCACTTCATTTTTTTTTTTATTTTATTTATATAGCATTTTCAACAATGAACTTTTTCTTAAAGCACTTTCACAGAGATAAAGCAATTATTTTTTTACTTGAGTTTTGAACTCTAATTTAATGATTATATTATTTATTATTATAATAATTATTATTCATTTCAATTTTACACTTTCAATTAGATCAGCCATTTGAAAAAAAAATGTATGTAATTATTTAACATTCAAATATTTTGATATGTTTTCTATCTATCTATCTATCTATCTATCTATCTATCTATCTATCTATCTATCTATCTATCTATCTATCTATCTATCTATCTATCTATCTGTCTGTCTGTCTGTCTGTCTGTCTGTCTGTCTATCTATCTATCTTGTGCCTTTTTCCTCTGTTTAAGAATTTCCTTTACTGTACAGAAGCGCAATCATGCCATCTTTTCTACATCATGTTCTCACAGCGAGTAAGATTTGTGCGAACCCGAATTCAGCGTGTGAATAATCAGGGCGTATGCACGAACGGTAACAATAACTCCTTGGCCACCGAGCTTCATCCTGCGTGTACAGCTGTGAGTGTGTCACACATCCTTTTTTTTTTTATACCTCAGTAAAATATTTTCACTGTGTAAAGCAGTGTTCTTCACTCCTACTGCACACATGAGTCAGATACCGTCAGTTCATCATCACGCCTTGGATGTGCTGAAGTAGGTCAAGCACTAAATTCTGCCTCACTAGAACCTTCCACTAATAGAGGCATATTCTAAAAAACACAAATGGATTCATGTGATAATAATAAAATATAGCCATGTACTTATTTCATAAATCTTATTATTGGTGCTCATGTATTTCATTGACTGTTGCTAATTTAGTGCTTGACATCATTATTCATTATATTATTCCATCGATTTTATGACTATATTTATTTTTTAATTCGACAATTCATTTCTTGATTCATATTTGATTCAACAGCGATGTGTTCAGACCCATATTGTCTGCGCAGAAGGTCTTTGTGCCTGGTTCTCCTGCGCACAAGGAGCATGTTCAGCTGTTTGATCTCAAAGGCCCTGATCCTCCTTGCCTTTTAATTCACTTGTCGTGCTCCAGAACAATCTGATTTCTCTCCCGATTGTGTCGCGTTCCGCGTCTGATTGGTCGCCCTCGCCTTTTTAAATCGCCGCAGCTATGGCAACGAGCATCCGAGGCGCGCAGAGCCGGCGAATGGCTGTTTGAAACGCAGCCCCTGCGCCGCATCTTATTCCTCCCTGTTCATTTATTATTATCTTCAATATCCATGTAGATGAGCTAGAATATAAATGGGCTGCGGAAGCTCTGCTGAAGCAGATGTCGGCGGCACGCGGAGCCGCTCTAGGGTAATTGGGGGTCCAGGAGAGAGCTGGCACTGGCCAAAATTAGACTGGTGCCCCTGCCTAGACTCCATGAGGTGGGAAACAGTGGGCTGCACCAGCAGGGGGCACCACTACATATATTTCCATTTCGTCATACTGCTGATTAAGAAGTGCTAAAAAAAAAAAGGGGCGGGGTGAAAAAAAAAAAAAGCAATATTGCTGTTAGAGAAAAGAGAGTGAGGTGGTTCCAGATAGGTGTCACCCATGTGCCACCAAGACCATGTGGTTAATTGGGTATTTTAGGGGTATTGAACTGAAATTTGTAAAGCTTCAGCTACATACAATATTCTATCGATTCCAGCGACTTTTTTAAATGAATTTATGGCTGTATATAAGACATTTATGGCATTTGGTAGCTTCCCTTATCGAGATCGACTTACATTTTATCTCTGTGGGGTTAAGGGCCTTGCTCAGGGGTACGGCTGGAATTTGAACTCACGACCTTCAGATCCAAAATCAAATGCCTACCACACAACCGCCCATCCCCAGTGTTGAAACAATGTGATGCATTATTTCATAATCGTGCTTCTTGTTACGAATTATAGATTCTTTTTTCACTTGGAGCAAACAACGAACACATACCTCTCTGTCAAATCAGTGTAAGCAAGTCACATCGTCATTTTTCAAGCCAGGCTGTTGAATGTAAATAAATGAGCTGTCTTTAGATCAATAATTGACTGCATTTGATTCGCTACACCACAACCATGAATCTCCTACAGCAGTCATAATAGTCCATATTTAAAATTGAAATCTGAGTTGAGTTACCACAGTGAGTTTTTAAGTACCTTCTGGGGCCACGGACGTATTTCGCTGACTCCACATCTGCACCACAGTCTACCAGTTGATGGGTTTCATCCCTGATTTGTGGTCTGCACAAATACAAATAATTTGCTAGCTCTCACTTAGTCTGCTTCACTTCGGCCAACTTTCCAGCTTCTCTTTTAGTCGTACTTTTGAACCGAACATCAACCAAAATCAGACGTTCTTGCTCTTTTTATTTATTTATTTATTTTTTTTATACGAAGGGTTAGAGACGGGACACGCCAGCCTGCATTCCTCATTCCTCCATCCTTCCTTGTGCTCTGTGCCATTAGCTAAATTGCATACAGGTGTTTTTCCTCTCTCTGGTTATCATCTCTTCAGTCTAACAGAAGCTTCAATAGAAAAATGCATAAAGAAATAGCAAAGGGAGAAGACGAAGGGAAAAAAAAAAAAACAGAGAGGTGTAAAAGAAAAAAAAAATGGATGAAGCGGCTGAATGTGCTGTGTGAAGCAAATTATCGCCCCACGTAGATTCATCACTTCTCCCCGCTGGATTATGGAAGGGCCTTTCTAATGAAGTTCGCCCCGTCAAAATGAAGGGACTAATTCTGATTTAGCTGAGGTAATGAACTTCCCCTCTCCTGGTGCGAGGGGCACCGTGGGGCGGGCGAGGAAGACGAGCCTCGGCAGCATCAGGAGGGAGTGAAAGAGCGAGAGAGAGAGTGAGAGAGACACAGCATGACATGGAGAGGTAGAGAGATAGAGAGAGAATGGCTCAGTGACAGAAAGATGAAGGAAAGTGGGGGGGGGGGGGGGACATTATGCAAAATGGCGGTCTGCTATCTGCTGAAATGTATTAAATTTCCAGAGCGGGGGCCTGTGTTATATAAAATTATGCTAATGCCCGGCGGCCCACTGTGACTGGTGGCTTGCTGCTCGCGGGCATGCGTGCCTGGCCGCAACATGGTGCGCTCTCAGTGGGACTTGCCTTTTCTATTAAAGCCCTACCTCCAGACACCTGATGATGAATTTGCTTCTGCCAAATGTTCCTTGCTTCTCTTCTTTTCCCTTCTCTTTTCCTTTTTATTTTTACTGGGCTAGGGAGGGTAAAACAAAAAACCAGGCTGTATCTCAACGTCTAGGGATGTCAAGTGCCGTTCTGTTCTATAGCGTGTTGTATTTTATTACATGGGTGCCTCCCTGCGCAAGCAGCCTCTGAGAGTCAATTAAGGTGAGCGCTGATAATTATAAGAGGCCGACTAATTTTTGAGCGTTCGATGCCTCAAGCCAAGCTACGAGCCTCCTTTCGGTCTCTTCTTCCTCTCTTTTTTTTACGATTGAAACCAGGGAATTGTGGCACTGAGCCGTGTTTTGCGTGCGCGTACAGTATAATTAACTTTAACCATCGCCCAAATGGAGAGATCTCCATCTTTTTTTTTTTTTTCCTTTTTTCTTTTTTTTTTACCATTTTATTAGCCTACCAGGCTTTATATCTATCTCCACAATAGACCGAGTGCATGTACTTGACATTTCTTACAACCGTGAGCAGTTTGCCTCCGAAATGGCCACCAAAACAGCCATCAAGTGCAGCGCGTACGTCTGTGTGTGTTTGTGTTGCGCCTTCGCACAATCCATCAGGGCAGTTTTCACTGTTTACCTCCCAGTGGACGTATGTTGGTGTGTTCACTGCCGGCTCCCACCTATCATTAGATAACCAGTCTGCTGCTTTTTGTCCCTGTGTGTGCTCCTCTCGCCAACACAAGTAATTTTCCCTCCATTAATTGGACAGACAAGCCCCAGAGTGTTCACGATGTGTTTTTTTTTTGTTTTTTTTTTCATTTGAAATTGTAGTAAATCAACACGAGAGAAATAAAGATGGCTTTGCCCCTTTCCCTCCAGAGCTCCTCGGTGCGTCTCTATAGGTCTGCCATGTACCCGTGATTTCCCTCATGAACCATCTCCACATTTAGCAGCATGCTAATCGGGGTGCAGCATGCTGCGTGTTCCCATTGACGCCCCATTATTTGGCTGACAAGATCTCTCCTGATAGACACAAAATGTACACCTTTGGTCCTCATTGCTTCTCGTGTTCCTTCTTTCTGTCCAAGTGTTTTTTTTTCCCCTCAGAGCTCGCAGAGATTTAATAAACTGTACCATATGTTCTTTGCAGCATTAAGCCACTTGTAGTTGCATTTATATATTTATTTTTTTTTGTGCACCAGGTCGTTCGGAAATTCTGTTTATGAATTTCTGATTTAATTCATATGCCCAGGTTTGTTGGAACGCTGTCATTAATTGCACTATATCGCATACCACTGTACCATGGGGTATTAAATTAAACATGGCTGATATTTACAAATCTAGGTCTATGAAATCTATGAAACACTCTTTTCCTTAAAAATGTTTTGCTAGCTCTGCATCCAGAGTGCACGTACAAGGTAATTGAAATATGACATTACTTTATAGTACCCATTTAATCAAATTTTCATTTTAATCAATTAGTAACATTTTTTTTTATATTATTATTATTCTTTTTTTGCATTCATGATGTAGCTGCAGACAGATTACATCCGCTATATATTGTGGTGGCTCGGCGCCTCCTGGATGTCAATTTCAGCTACCAGTTTGATGCAAATATCTGTCCGATGATTAGTCAGAATTATTATTATTATTAGGTTACTACACTTCTACCAAATGTGCATGTAATCAAATTTGAATATTTAAAACCCGGTATTATTGAATATCTGGTAATACCGGCATCATAATTAGACTGAATAGAGTGTATTATAAGTATGTTATGACAGATATCGAATGCTGTAGTGAGTAGTTATGACATTTGATGTCTAGTAATATAAAAAGCATTATCTATGCTTGCATGATAGCTAGAATACTAGTGTACAGCAGTTACAGTGCCTTGCGAAAGTATTCGGCCCCCTTGAACTTTGCGAACTTTTGCCACATTTCAGGCTTCAAACATAAAGATATAAAACTGTA
>JAAIIK010000091.1:517553-532182 GCA_014706435.1 Silurus glanis | reverse complement strand
CCTGGTGGTCTAGTGGTTAGGATGCGGCGCTCTCACCGCTGCGGCCTGGGTTTGATCCCCGGTCAGGGAACCAACCCCAGCCACTCTTAGTGCCGGTCCCAAGCCCGGATAAATGGGGAGGGTTGCGTTAGGAAGGGCATCCAGCGTAAAAACATGTGCCAAATCAAACATGCGGAGGATCCGCTGTGGCGACCCCTAATGGGAGAAGCCGAAAGAAAGTTTTTATATATATATATATATATATATATTTTCTTATCTATCTATATATATATATATATATATATATATATATATATATATATATATAGTGTATATATTACTGTTGTCCTTACACATAGTTGCACTTAATACTTGGAGTATTCTGGAAGTCTCAAAACACTGGCACATAAATAATATAATGTCATATAAATGCATAAATGAAAATTTGGACTATTTCAGTATTATTCTGCACCATGATAGAATCGAACTACAATCGTTTTGTCCTGACGGTGTTTGTTTCTCTCCGTGTCATTTCTGTTCACATTGCTCTCAGAAGAGGGGCTGAACCATGAATGTAAGCTGTGCAGCCAGACTTTCGACTCACCCGCGAAGCTGCAGTGCCACCTGATCGAGCACAGCTTCGAAGGCATGGGAGGAACCTTTAAGTGTCCTGTCTGTTTCACAGGTAAGCCTTTTCATTTCATATCAATCACAGCGATCATTAATGGGGGGGGGGGGGGGAACGACAACTATTGCCTGATCCATAGTTATTTTTTCGCTTCATGACGGGGTTTAGCGTGCCGGATTGATCATGGTTGTTCTGATTGTTCAGCGTTTTTTTTTTTTATGGAAAACTATTTTATGTGCTCAGCTGGGACAAATTTACAGATACTTTCACATCGCGTGCCTTTTTTTTTTTCGTCCAATGTAACCACAGATGCTTCAGACTGCTCGTGAACTCGTGCATCGAGTCTTGTCCAAAATATTTGTGGCACCAGAGGATCGTTTGCCTCTAACAGCATGTCCTTGAAATGCTGACTCCTCTTAAATCCCTATTAACTCCTTAACAATTACAATTTTCTTTTTTTTTTTCTCTTGCCGAACGTCTAAAAAGGTTGTCACAAAACCCTGACACTGGAGACTCCTTCTACGCAAAACGTTTTATCGTATGAAACGATCTCTTTTTTTTAATCCAACACGGTATGTGCAGAACCCATATTAGGTTGAGAGTCACAGTTTATGAGCTGCTACTACAGAGAAAAGTGTAGATTATGTATTAGAATGAGGGCATAAATATTAATAAGCCTTCGCCTTGCAGTCAGAGCTGCTGTTCTAGAAAATTCATGGACAACCTTCCGGCCAATCGGAGTTGAGAATTCATGAGCGCTGCCGTGTGACTGCTGAGATCTTTTTGAAAGGTGGATCTAAATTCTGGAAAAAGCTCTGGAACTGATCATGCAGGTGGATTTTAAAGAGGGGGGGGGGGGGGGGGGGGGGAAAGAGAAAAGAAAAGGGGGGGAGAAGGGGGGGGGGGGGGGGGGGGGGGGGAGAGAAAAGGAGAGAGAAAAAGGAGAGAGAAAGAGAGAGAGTGGGGGGTGTACATGCTAATTGTGGATGTTGGTGGTAATGATCTCATCAGTCTCGGAGCGTGGCGCACTCCATCCTGTGAGGATCGCTCCCCGCTCCGGTGTCAGCAGGGTTAACTGTCTGGATAATGAAATCTGCAAAGCTCTTAGCTGCCGTTCGCCACTCGGCTCCCGCTAAGCCTCATCACTCTTCTCGGTGGACAAAGCTGCTTTTTTTCGCTCGTCGCCCCACTTCACGTTCCACACTTGTTTAGCAGTCGCGCATTCAGAAAATCGCATTTACACGCCGCTTATCCCTCACATCGCCATAGCACACACTCTCAGACTTCATCCTACCTCCGTTTTTATTCTTTTAGTTTTCTCGGTCAGGTCTCCAGTCCCTGCAAAAAAAAAAGAAAAGAAATACATTAAAATACGATGTTAATAATTAATAACGGGACTTTTTTATGAATTTCAAATGCATCCGAGGTCGGTGCAAAATGGTGAAATTCCATCACATCAATCAGGAGCCCTATTACATTCAGCGGATGTACTTGGCCATTTATTTACATTTAAATTAGCTTTACATTACATTTTTATCTATAAACTTACTGAACGCACTTATACTTACATATGTTTGTATTTCTTTTATAAAGAATCCGCAATTTTTTTTTTTATAATCAAAGGATTGAAAAGCTGCTTTTATTCTAAAGAAAATTGTATTGATATTTCGATCGAGTTCAGCGACTTATGCCTTTTGTATTTTACAGATATAATATATTGCACTTTGCACTGTGCATATGAAACTTTCCATATAAAAAAGTCCAAATGCTTTCACATGTCCCACATCTGAACGTTTAAAGAAGCAGTTTGTAATGTTTAGAGCCCTCTGCTGCCAGCGAGCTGAATTGCAATTCGCGTGTACAAAATGAAGCGAAAAAGTCTGAAGATTTACGCCTCTCGTTCCTCGTTTTCTGTATTCAGAGAAAAGAACCAGGGGTGAGCAGCTTTAATCTGCCAGAGATGGCAATTTCAGTGCTGTAAATGTTATAGCCAGAGACCTGAAACGGACAAAAACTATACCAATGTTTTTTACACAACAATGTCAACATATATGATCATCATTTTCAGAATGTACCATTGATAAACAGAGTAGGCCACGGAAAACTGTCTCCGTAGGCTATGGCCTTATGAAGAATGCAGGTCTGGGTTGACTGAAATGTTACAGACGGTAATTTTATTATCCATGCTGCATTTATCACTTGATGAAGGAACAGTAAAGAGATATTAAATATCATTAAAGGTACACTCAAGGTCATCAGTATAACCCCTATTCACACTGAATAGACCCCTATTTACACTGACTCAGGACTACAGTTTGCATCTGATCACCATCACTGCACACCTCAACATCGTTTATCTGTAATAAATGGACATTCGGTGCAACCCAGATGAGGATGTGGTTCCCTCTTGAGTCTGGTTCATCTAAAGGTTTCTTCCTTATTCCGTCTAGGGTAGTTTTTCCTCGTCACAGTCGCTCATCAGGGACAAACTTACACTAATAAAGAACATCTTATTCATTTTTTATCACGACATTATCTGTGTAAAGCTGCTTTGAGACAATGATTTTTGTTAAAAGTGCTATACAAATAAAAATGAATTGAATTGAATATTCATTACATTGAATAAAACAGCTATTGCGGTAAACTATTTTTGATCAACTTAAAAAAGAAAAAAAAAAAAAAAAAAAAAAAAAAAAAAACATTAACACAAATGTACCTTTTTTTCCTGCTGAGTCTTTTTTCTATACTGGACATATCTAGCTTTTTGTCTTGAATAAAACGTGTAACACTATGCTAATATTCGGGTATTTCAGTCCTAATTAATAGATCGGATAACAATTTCTTTCTCGTATGCCTCATTTATAATCTGCTTCCTTTGTTAATAGTCATTTTATTGATTGTAATGAAGATCAGCAACATCAGGTGAGTTCACTGAAGGGATAATCAGGGGGGGCGGCCATATTGGATGAAGCTAGCGAGTGTGTGTGTTGGGTGACAATGGTGGACTGATGGGTAGGAAACTTTGTGTGTGTGTGCTAAGAGAGAGAGAAAGAGAGATGACACTGTTCTCTACAAGTTAAGCATTTACAGTACAATAGAGATAGAAACATCATAAAAATAACATATAATTACAGAATAATTATAATTACAGAAATTTCCCCACTGTGGGTCGAATAAAGGTATATCTTATCTTATATAAAAAAAATACTAATACATTAATACTTCGGTAATCATCGGCTGCAGAACTCGTCGTTCCTCGCGACGTTTTGACAACTGATAAAAGACACGGCTCTTGCGCTAAAACTCGTGAGCGCTTCAGTCAAACAGATGCTAACACATGTTAGCTCGGGAACAGTGCCATAGCGGGCTCCTTTTTAGATTTTTGTGCCTAAATCATGGGTCCTAAATTGATTCTAATTGAAAAAAAAAAGAAAAATCTCATCAGTTTGAGCACACGTCACAAATTTTGGAATGAATTACCGAGGTATTACTGCATATTAATATATTGAGCTAGACTGATACTAATAAATAAATATATCAACTCTATGGTGGTGGATTTAAAGTTTAAAGAATGAGTTCCTGACTGTTAATGCACAGAACACACAGACGGCACCGTGTAACACTCCTAAAGTCACTTTAACGCAATGTTCTATAGAAACGCCACATTTGTGAGCTGTCGGGCGCTAATCGCTCGCTGAAAATCTGGTTTCGTGTGAACACACTTCATTTGTAAGGTGCTAGAACGGGTTCCAGGGTGGCTCTGGCATCGCCAGGATCGGAATTTGTGATCTCTTGACGATACCGAGAGAAACAATGAAACAGTGGTGACAAGATAATGTACCGATTTTTTTTTTTTTTTTTTTTTTTTTTTTTTTTACATTTGCTTTCGATTCAAAGTCATGAGACGTAAAAAAAAATAAAAATAAATAAAAAAAATAAATAAATAAAAACCCTATTGCTTATTACTGTAGCTTATTTTATGAGATCATACAATTCATACATCTTAGCCACTTTAGCCGAAATTTTGAGGTAAAGTCTGGAGTAACATATTTATAAGTGAAAAGCCAAAAAAATTGCAAGTTTTCGCACGTGTTTCCATCCTGCTGCATACAGTTTAGTCAGCTTATCTCAGTTCCAGCACCTTTAACAATAGACACTGTCACCAAGCAGCTTTGCAGAAATGCAGATTCATATTTAGATTCCTAATGAGAACTCCTTGAAATGGCAGATACTTTGAGAAGAACCGGAGTCAAAAGGAAATATAGACACTGGATTTAAGGTAAGAGATACAGTATAAATCCTCTAACACTGTACACTATGAAGTAGGAAATCTGAGTAGGAATTGTGAACCAGAGTTCTGGATTGAGCACAGGGCTGTATTTCGCTAAAATTATCTATAGAAGCAAGGGTGAGATTTGATGATAACTGTATATCAGAAAGTACAGGGTACATCTAATACACAAGTGTAGAAGCTCCAAGTTGTTTCATGAGAATGTATTCTCTGCGTTGACGTTGTTACTGAAGAGCTTCGATTTTATGACCTTTACATTGACCTTTCTTTAGAACCTTTTAAGGATCTTCAGTCTCATAGACACATACCTCGTCCAACATTTAAACGTTTTTGCGGCAATATTTGAATAGAAGTACAGAGCGATAGAGCCGGAAGAAAACGCACGCCGTTACATTTCTGTAATTATACAAAATCGTTGCATTTTGCAGAAAATAAAAAGTAGGCCCCTTGTGTTTTCGAATGATGTCTTTCTCTTTTGTGTATAACCAAAAAATACTGCATTTTATTTCATTTCCTTTGAAATGAGAAAGAAATTCCAAGTGTGCCCATCTGCGGTTCAATAGACTCTCGGGTTTAATCCCGAGTCTAATACACAATATGGACAACAGTTAATGGTTACCTGTGTGCCTTTAACTTAATAGTCTGCGAAAGAGCCGCATATGGCTGGAAAACGCAGGTGTCCCGATACATTTGTTAATATAGTTTAAGTTCAAGTTTATTTCTATAGCGCTTTTCACAATGGACATTGTCTCGAAGCGGCTTTACAGAACTTGAGAATAAAAGGGAATTAAATGGGTTTATTAGTGTTTATCATGTTCATCGAGGCTGAAATAAAAGCCATTCAACTTTTCATTTATAGAGAATGCCTGCTAGTCCAAGTTTCCATCTATACTCCTTTATGTTACATTGACCTCCATTCATGTTCATACAAATACTAAAGACCAGAATCGCAAGCTTTTGCTTTGTTTCAAAGTTCCAGTAAACTTCAGCGAATTCTGTTTTGCGTGAATTCTTTTTTTTCTCTTATCGAGGCTTGTTAGAAAACTGGGGTCATAGTGCAGGGTCAGACATGATACGGTGCTCCTGGAGTAGAGAGGGTTAAGAGCCTTGCTCAAGAGCCCAACAGTGGCAGCTTGGCAGCGCTGGGGCTTGAACCCATGACCTTCTGATCAGTAAGCGAGAGCCTTAACCTTTGAGCTACTACTGCTTTCAAAAGATAGGAAATCGACATGAAAAAGCTGGCTGGATTGCGGTGTCGTAACAGATTGTATATTTTGACATTGGCACTTGATGTTCTATCTGATAGCCGCCCACATTTACAGCAGAAGAAATTTCACACCCTGAAATGTGGTGTTGAAATTGAGATAAGAATTAAAGGGGAAAGTCTTTGTTTACTTTCATATGAGTTTTTTTTTAACCTCGAAGTCACAACGTGACTTTTCTACCTTGTCCCACATTAGCCGAATAATTAGTTCTGTTGATTTTTCCCTCATTGTCTGATGCAAGATAAGTCCAAGACCGGGGCCGAGTCTTAACCGGGTTAAGTTTGAATCTAAATAAAAGCCATTATATGCTTTTCAAGAGTAATCATTATTTAACTAGTTGGCTTCATCTATGTGAGAGTTTTTATGATGATGATGATGATGATGATGATGATGATGATGATGACGGAAAAAAATGTATGCTGTCAAAACCTGTCCAAGTGCAACTGCCAATAAGTCCGAGACAAGTCCAAGTCGATACAAAACAACATGTTGACACGTGTCAGACTTGAGTCCGACAGCCGAGTACATGAAAAATAAATAAAAAATAAGTAGTCGAAGCCTCGTTATTTTGTAAGAACCAAAGATATGGCGAAGGATGGAGAAAGAGAGAGAGAAAGAGAGAGAGAAAGAGAGAGAGTGAAGAATAAGAGTGGAGTAAATTACATGAACTATCTGATGAATTCTAAGAATTTGAGGCAAGGATGAAGGAAGCCGGGGGAGGGGAATGCAGACAAAGCAAGAAAAAGGCAAAGGGAGACAGAAAAAAAATAATAGGGGGATGAGAGAAAGGAGAGGGAAAAGTGGAGTTGAAGAGAGATCCAGAGGCCCCGGGAAGATGACAGAAGCTCCAGTCTCTCAGGGCAAATTTGACAGCTATCAGAAGTAAGGAAGCCCGCAGCGAAAAAGTGTGTGCGCTCGCCGAGGAGACGGAGGGCGCGAGCGGTTCGCCTTGTGATTTCGACCGGCAAACAAACCAGAAGTGGAGGTGAAAGTCGGGAGGGATTTCAGTACTTTCGTCTCACTTCTTCTACCTTTAAAGAATTCTCAACACTGTATCAAGTTAAACCACGAGTGATTAAAAAGAGAGAGAGAGAAACAAAAAACAGAAAAAAGAGCAACATTACTCAGGAAAGGTAAAACGTCTAGAGTCAGGACACAATCTTTCTCTGTACTCTCCCACAATACCCTGTCAACATCCTTGTGCCACATAAACAGAAGTAGAAGAAGGAGGAAGAGAGAGAAAAAAGTTGTTTATCAAGTGTAAAATATTCAAATGTAGCCTAGAATGCTAACTTTCCCCACATTTTTGTCCCTCAGAGACTGGACCCCTCCCCCATCCGTCGCCTTTTCTCTCTCATTTCAGAATGGACACATGGGTCTGGCATAACGAAGCGCACGTTTGAAGTATTCCTTTGAGAATTAGGACTGAGGACTAGAATGCACACACACACACACACACACACACACACACACACACACACACACAAGCGCTAACACACGCATATATTCATCCAGCGGTGCCAACTTAATTAAAAGAACACAGGCACACTATGTATTTTTAAGTGCCATCCCAAAGTTGGGGTGACTGTATTCAGGCTACGAATAAATAAATAGTGCAGCTGCATGAATATTTATATTGTTGGTATAATTAAGAATGTAAGCTAATAGACACTTCTTTTCTTTTTTGCACTTTTTATCCAGATCTGGAGATTAATAATCTCAGCTGAATGTGCACATGTTATGATTTTATAGAATTTCATAGAATTGAGTATATATAGAATTGTTAGTTTGTTGTTCGTTTTTTTTTTGTTGTTGTTGTTGTTTTAAAAGGTAAACAATGCGGCATAAATTCCATCCATTTTAAAGTTAGGAAAATTAGATTTGGAGTTGCACCTGGATAAGCATTTTAAGGTCTCATTCATACAGCAATGCAGGGAATTCTGGAGATTTTGGCAACCCTTATCTATAAGTACTGTACATTTAAATTGATTATGATTACGCTACAGGAAAAGTAACTATCCAACAACTCGAACATATCGTGACATTCTGGGTTGATGATTGGAAGTTTTAGGGTTCAAGCCCCAATATCAGAAAGCTGCCACTCTTTGGGGCCCTTGAGCATGGCCCTTGACTCTCAGTGCTCCAGGGGTGCTCTATCATGGAAAGAATTTCATTGTGCTGTGAAGTACATGTGCAATTACATTCAGTTCAGAAATCACAATCACACTTTTACAATTTGTATTTGTAAAACACTTGCAATCAAAGCAGCTTTAGAGGTACATAGATGTACAATACATACATAGATTTAGATATGAGCAAGTTAGAATGATGCTTGTGAGAGAAAAACTCCCCAAGACAATAGGAAGAAGAAACCTTTTGAGACTAAAAAATGAACCCATCCTAATTCATTCATTCATAATGGGTTCATTGTTGATGTGAATCACTTGCTCAATGATGGAGGTTTGAGTATGACTTGTTTGTGGCAATCCACAGCAAAACTGTTTGCATAAATTGCAGTCCAAAGCATTCTTAATGCTACCTTACAAGTAATACCATTGTCTGTCCATGTGGAGGCCATGTTACATTTTCCTCATTTGGCAGACACCCTAATCCACAACACTTACATTTATCTCCTTCATATAACTGAGCAGCTATGTGGTTAAGGATCTTGCTTAAAGGCCCAGCATTGGCAGCTTGGTGGTGCTGGGATTTGAAGTCCAATATATTAGCTACCACCTCCCTCTTCAGCAACATTGAGTGGCTTCCAAATGAAATCGAAAAATTGACTGCTCACATAACATGATTTTAGCAGGAAATCAGAGTATGCATACTGTTATATATTTGGACTCCAACATCTTTGTGCCTACATTTATTATTTTGTATGCTCTGTATCTCCAGTTAGTTTGAACAAACCAACATAATAATCAGTGTACAAAATACACAAATTTACATTATTCCTGTACTTACGTCAAAGTACCAACACCTTGCTTTGATATGACTTCAGTAAATGTAAAAAAGTGCTCCTTTTACATTTCCACTTGATTAAAAGGACCAAATTACTCGCTTTTGAATGTAAGTATTAGAAATAAAAGTACAGATCTATGAAAAAAAATAAATGTAAATAATTGATGTGATTCAAAATTTCGTATTAATGCATATCAGACCTTTTCAATAATATAATAGTTCTATAGTTACAGACACACGGTGAGAAAACCCATCAGAACCGTAGGGTTACGCTCGTGTTCTCAACTACAGCTTCTCGTTTAACACAATTATACAATATACATTTGCTTCAAAGTAGTGAGGAGCATGTTTCTGAAAAGGAGTGGAGTAACAAGAAAGATATTCCATACAAATGTAGTGAAGTAAATGTCTCCCAAATTCAAAATACTCTGATGGAGTTTCTTCATTACTTTCCACCAATGCTAATGAATGAAGTTTCCTGTGCCATAAAAACAAACTGATTATTTTTCCAGCGTTGTTAATTTGCACAACATAAACACACACTGACGTGTGAAGCATGGACGTTTTGACCAAATTTGATTCAGACGACTTTTCCTACATCATTTTGGTGAAATGTATTTATGGTGTCAAAGTACTCTATGTTCTTGAAAGATTTAGAATCATATTCATCATCTTTTGGATGCATTTTATTTGGAAAGGTCTGGAAATGTAGAAAAAGAAAAAGAAAATGGCTTGGGGAAAAACAGATAGTCTGTAAATGTGTAACTGGATTTTCCTATTGCAAATAGATGGGGTAGATAGAGCACAAGAGGGCAGCCATGGTACATTGCCCATGGCCCAAGAGTGGAAGCTTGGCGATACCGGGGCTTGAACCACCAACCTTCTGATCAGTAACCTAGAGCTTCAATCATTGAGCTTCCACTTCCCCATGCAATGCAAGTATATGGGCTATAAATACTGTATAAAGGCTATAAACGTGTATGTATGTATACATACGTAACATTGAGAATAGGTGCAAGTTGCGGATCATCTACATAATTACATTTGGTATAAATAAATTGTGTCTTCAGATTATATAATTTCCTTCTTAATGTGTCACGATATCCATTCATTATGCTTCAAGTTGTATCTTGGGAACGCTGAGCGCGAGGTGCGAATACATCCTGGATTAAACCCGGGTCTATGACAGGATCGCATTTTACGCCTTTCCTTTTGAGGGTTGATTAATAACACAAGTGTGGAAGCAATTGAGGAAGTCGTAAAACAAATCTGGGATTGTTTTTTTCTTTCTAGGAGGAAAGGACAAGAACCCTGGGTTATTCGGCAGCTGGCACCCAAGATGGTGCCTGGTCTTATGTCTGCTTTTATGCGTATTTTTAGCAAACAGCGATTTCACTCGGATTACGCATTACCCTGATGTGCTCCTGAATATCAGAAACACAGTACAGCATGCTTTATTTGCCCTACAGCAGCTTTCCAGTTTTTTTAGCGATGTTCTTGTGCTCAGTGTGATTTTTATTTTTTTTTGGACACATACCCAAATTGTTAATATTGTAATTTATCACAAACCTCTATCAGCACACACCTGCTATCATGACTGTGAAAAACAGCACCCAGGATGTCCAAGATCCAAACGTTGGTGCTAAAATGCCAGGCTTATTTTAAGCCTCTCTCGTTCGCCGGCTCGTCTGAGTGCCGTGACGTTTGCAGTGGCCCAGATCCACTCCGCTCTCCAGCTTTTGGCATTTGGCATGTTGTATTTTTTTTGTTTGTTTGTTCGAATGCTGCATTTAAAGTTTCTCACACTATACAGACACAGATACAGGGAAGGTGGGTTACACAAAATTGTTTTATTTCATGCAACAGGGATGCAATCAGGACCACATTGCTGCTTCCTAAGTGACTCTAAAAGTAGTTTTCTCGGCAGTGATTTCATTTCGATTAGAATTTGCGACTTCTGAGTTTCATTTTCTGCCTTTTTTTTTGGCCACCAACATGTCTTCAGGACAAAATCTTGTTTTTGAAATGTCTTTCTATGAGGTGAAATCACTGAGAGCGAAACATGAATCATTTTTTGGAGCTTTTTGTGGAGCCCTTTTAACAATGAACATTGTGTCAAAGCAGCTTTACAGAGATAAAATGGTTATTAAAGAATGTATAAGTTTGTTTCTTATAATTGTAAGTTTATCCCTAATGAGGGAGCCTGAGGTGAATGTGGCAAGGAAAAGCTTCCTGAGACTTTATGAGAATGAAACTTTGAGAGGAACCAGACTCAAAAGGGAACCTATCCTCATCTGGGTGGCACCGAACGTCCATTCCATCATTGTTGAGGTTTACTGTTTAGTAATGTTGAAGCACCAAATTCTTGCACAGAAATACCTCAGTATATTCCTTCCTTTCTTCAGTGAATTTACTCCTCTTTCTTTTCTGCTTGGGGGACAAAAAAGTACTTTTGTTCAAATTCTATTCAATTCAGATTTATTTGTCGAACTTTTTTAACATCCCAAAGTGGCTTTTCTGTACAAAGATATAGTGGTTATAAAGCTTAAATTGATAAGTTCTTCCCTTGTGAGTTTATCCCTAATGATTGAGCAAGAAAAGAGTCCCTGAGACTTCATGCAAATGAAACCTTGAGAGAAACCAGACTCAAAAGCAAACCCATCCTCATCTGGGTGGCACCGAATAACCATAGGAGACAATTACCAGGGGGACAGGAAATATGGTAACGCAATGTGAAATACTAAATGAAATAAATATATTTCATCCAAACAATAAATATATAAATAACTTATCGAGCAAATATCTCAATAATAATCATAATATTTAATTATAATAATTATATTAATCATAATCCTGTTTAAATTTTGTATTTTTTTTTGTCTGCATTATTTTGCTCCAAGGGTGTATAATTTTCCCTCTGATATACAGCACCAAATGTTTTCCATCATTTTGCACATTTGAAACGAATGTAGTGTCCAGTTGGCATGACCCAGAGCAGAAACACGACCCAAAATCATCGTCCAAGTGGCAAAACAATGTAGTCCGTGTCCCTCGTAATCTCATTCATGCCCTTCAAAGAGAGTTCGCAGTCTGGCGGAGCCAATTAGCGAACCTTTTCGTTATACCAGGCATCTGATATGAAGGTGTTCGAATTTTGGATTACTGTTAATGGGGTCATGGTGTGAATCGGATTTAATTGTGAAGTTGCCACACAAGGCTTTTCATTTGCATTTTCCTTTTGCCGAGACGCAAATAATGTCATGTGGTACTGCGGTTTTTCATGTTGAAGAATCATGAATCTTAATGCCTTCCTCTTCTTCTGTTTTTCTGTGCAGTATTTGTCCAGGCCAGTAAGCTCCAGCAGCATATTTTCTCAGCTCACGGTCAGGAAGATAAGATCTACGACTGCACGCAGTGTCCGCAGAAGTTCTTCTTTCAAACTGAGCTTCAGGTGAGTCGCTTCACCTGCTACTACACTTTATTCAACTTGGCAGTTCACAAACGGGTGGACTGGAGAAAGGGGAACACAATGAACACGATGGATACGCCTTCAACAAGATCACTTGATCAAGAAATAAAAATCGCTAGCTTTTCTAATTAGCTTGTTTTGCTTGTGTAATAAATTTTGTACGAATATAAAATAATTCAACAGTACATTCAATTACTCATTGTAGTCAATCAACTGAGACATTTTTGGCTTTTTTTTTTTTTTTTGTTTGTTTGTTTTACAAGTCTAATTTTGCTTATTAGCACTGAAAGTTTGGTTCATCCAAAATCTTCCTCAAGCCACATTCAGTTCGCTAATATCTCTTGCTAAAGTAATTTAGGATCATGTGTGACTTTTAAAAGTAGACCGTAAACCACACTCTACAGACAAATACTGCAATGTTATGGGGTCTGCCTTGTTGCCCCCAAAGTTTGAATCCGGATTTGGGCCAACACCTTGATCTGGTTAATAATATAGTTGTATTTTAATTTGTTAACCCGCACATTTCCATTTTTTTATAATAAGAATGCCTACTATACCATAATAACATAATTTTTGAGGTGTTAGTGTAGGATTTATGGAGACCTGGCCACCATTATTTCCCCTGTACAGTACAATACACTCAGCACAAACTATTTCCAGGTTTTATTTTCGATTTTTAAGATTTTATAATTTTCACGCAAACATAGTTATATACAGAATGCAACTTGGAATGTAAAAATGGAATTACTGCATTAAAGAAAAAGGAAATTTAGGAAAATAGAAGCATAATATTAAAACTATGAATAGAAGCAAATCTAAGGAAATATGAGAAAATCTAAGAAAATATGAGACCATGCATTAGATAGTGATAAATTGTTAGTTAAAAATAGTGCAAATATAAATGATATATAGGAGAATCCTCTATATTTTATATAGTATAATTGCACTACCATGCACTCTCACACTTTATGCACATTACTGATCTGTCATATACTCTGTATTCCTATTTAATACTCGTACTGTTTATATTGTCTCACATTGTTTTGTCTCGTATCGGCTGTTTTGTTTTGTCTTGTCTTGTCTGTTTTGTCTTGTATAGTCTAAGCTAAATGTATAGTGTCATTTATGTCTGTACTTTTGAGAGTCACTAACAACTGGAACCAAATTCCTTGTGTGTGTGTGTCAACACACTTGGCCAATGAACCTGATTCTGATTCTGATTCCAAAATGGCTCCGCTACCATTGTCGCTCCGCTCAGAACTATTTCGGACGAAGAGAACACTAAAAATGTGATCGTTTGCTTATGTAGATTGTTTTCTTGGGAATTGGATGGGTGTTTTGTGTGTATTTGCACATTATTTACAGTGTAAAGTATGTGGTATTGATTTCGAGTTATAGGTCTAAATTGCATAATTCATATTTCTTTATTTCCGTCATGTTTGTTTTGATTCTGACAGCAGTGCCTTAGCTCTGCTGTAGGCTAGAAAAAGAAATAAGCATGATCATTATGTGCAAACTCACCATAAGTCCATAAAGCGATAAAATAAAGCAAACCTGACATACTGACATGGCCTACAGTCATGAGGATGGTAAAATAAAGAAGCCCAGGTTTGTAGCTAATCCTGTTTTTCGTTCTCCATTTTCCACAAGACAAACGTTACGATTAGCTGTAAACAACCGTTGTTTAACCCGAGGGATGTTTCTCAATACTTTTTTTTTTCCCCTCCTCGTTTTGTTTTTCCGATGTTCGGAACGGCATGGATCCGCGTCTCCCCTTGGTGGAGTTTCACGCATGCTTTAGTTGTTTTACAGGCTTTTTGTCGAGACAAGAGCAGACATGAAAGACCTCTGGATCTTTGTTCTGGATCAGGGAAGGTTATGAAAGAAGCAGCACATTGCGCTCGGGGAAATCCTGTTATTATATTTCACCTGAAAATTGTTCCCAGATTGTGCCCCATGGGTAGATGCATCACACGCACACACATGCACGCACACACACACACACACACACACACACACACACACACACACAT
>JAAIIK010000091.1:506746-517153 GCA_014706435.1 Silurus glanis | reverse complement strand
TTATTATTATTATTATTATTATTATTATTATTATTATTATTATTATTGGTGTATCATTATTTGTGGATGTTTTTTTTGTTGTTGCAATTTTTGTAATAAAATGGTTTTTTTTACATAAATAATTGCTTCCATCAGCCAGTCAGCATAATCTAGAAACATATTTCTCTGTTATAACTGTGCTGAGTCACGTGACATTTTTGACTCAGGTTGTTAAAACTGAGCAAACTCCAAGGAAAAAACTATAGGAGTTTAACTCGAATACCTCTCCAGCTCTAATAATACATCTACGAGACATGTGACAGTGCAATCACAACCTGTGTGTTCTTTTTTTAGCAAGAATTGGAGTTGAGTTTTTCTGGGGTTTTTTTATCTGCTCAAAAAAACGTCAACTTTTCAAACCTGCACTTTTACTGTTTTTTACTTTTACAGGCTGATGTTGTTATGTTGCGGTTACAGTCTGCTTTCTGCTACAGTCTGCGGTCTGAACCTTTTTAAAGCATCAGGCATCACTTTCTCGTCCTGTCAGACGCACCACGCACATGTCAGTATCTCCATCTGAATCGTACATCAGTCTGTCGGAGGCTGGCGATCCAAAATACTCTCTTCTTCCACCGTCTTTCCCGGCAACATCTCCTTATCATTGCTTTCTCCGGCCAGTGAGGTCAAGGGTCAGGCTCCAGCTGAGCTCAAGACATAAGGAGGAATAGAGAAGGATGGAGAGAGTGTGCTGGGGGGAATGATATTTTATTCATTTGCAGGGGAGCTCATTGCAGGAGACGATGAGCTGTGACAGGTAGCTCCCTGCCAGGAGCCGGCCAATTTCCACTGGCCTGTCTAGGAGCATGATCGGAAAGCCGAGGCCTAATCAGGCCTCCCAGGAACACACACACACTCACACACACCGTGATTGACTGACTCTCGGGTCTGAGTGAGATCCGGCAGGGGAGATGGTGGTCTCTGACTGGCTGGAACCCCTCGCTCATCTGCTCCACTTCAAACTGCACTCTGCTACTTTAATGGCCCAAAATGTTGTTATTCTGCAAAGAATGGAGGTGCAGTTGATATTGTGTGTGTGTGTGTGTGTGTGTGTGTGTGTGTGTGTGTGTGTGTGTGTGTGTGTGTGTGTGTTATTATCCATGTTAACCAAATAAAACTTGTGCAGTGGCCTTGCACAGCACCAGTCCTTTATCTACACTTCCTTCTCCATTTTTCTTTTACTACAGCTTTAGTTGTTCTTGGTTGTTTCACTGAGAATAGCTCCAGCGTAACAATTTTGCCATCTTCTCTTTTCTCCGCAGCAGACCTTTTTCTTCTACACGTGTTTCTGTCTCGTTCTCTTTCGCAAAATAAAATACATATTAATATATCATATATGAGTATTGCATTCCACATTTAGTGCCAATTCGCTCTTATAATTCCCTCCACTCTTCTGGGAAGATGTTCCACTAGGATCTGGATTGTGCTTATGGATATTTGTGTTCAGCCACAAGGGTGTTATTAAAGGCAGGTACTGATGTAGGTGAGGAGACCTGGGGTGCAGTCAGCGTTTACATTCATCCCAAAGGTGTTCAGTAGGGATGAGATCAGAGCTCTATAGCAGAGATCTTCCTCTCCAAAGCATGTAAACCAGATCTTCAAGGAGCTCACTTTGTACACGGGGGCATCTCCATGTTGGAATAGGTTTTTTGGTTTAAAAGTTCAAGTGAATGCAAAATTTTATTAAAGCGCGTCTAAAGACGTCCTGTACAATTGCGTGCCTCCAGATTTGTGGAAACAGTTTGGAAAAGCACCACCACATATAGCAGGAAAGATCAGGTGACCCAATACTTTTGCAAATATAGTGTAGATAGATAGATATATTATTTTGCCACTTACATACACCAATACAGCCATCTATTAGGTTATGCATTGGAAGGCGTACACACATAGTGATGGTCTTTTCTTTTTTTTACATTTAATGTAAAATAATAAACCTCAGATTGGCTGTTGTGTAACTTTGAATAACTTTGAATAAAATAAACACATATAATAGATCTTTCTTTACATTAGTAGCAAAAATGGCAGTCAGAGATTTATAACACTGGGTTTAACTCTGGGTTTACTTATTGTTA
This sequence comes from Silurus glanis, assembly GCA_014706435.1. Taxonomy (NCBI): domain Eukaryota; kingdom Metazoa; phylum Chordata; class Actinopteri; order Siluriformes; family Siluridae; genus Silurus; species Silurus glanis. The sequence goes on along the minus strand of JAAIIK010000091.1, from coordinate 515,042 downwards.
TTGTTTCACCCTACATTTCACCACTAGTTGGAAATTACCTGGGAGGTGGAAGCTTAGTGGTTAAGGCACTGGCATTTGGATCTGAAGGTCATGGGTTCAAATCCTAGCAACACCGAAATGACCCTCTGGGTCCCCCAGAGCAAAGCTTCTGCCCGCCATAACTGCTCAGTTGTATGAATAAGATAAATGGGATTTGCTCTGCATCTGCCAATTTGCAAATTTGCCAAGAGTGCTGATTCGAATATTTATTTAAGATTGATTCATTGTGTGATCTTTATAATGTGTAAATGTTATAACTAGAAATTTTTAATAATTGAAACAAAAAAATAATAATTATATATATATATATATATATATATATATATATATATATATATAATATCTTTCATGAGATGACACAACATTGTATTAATTGCATTAAACAGCAAATCATTATACTATGTGATACATGTTGAAATGCTTTACAGCACAGTGCCACAAGTTTCGCTTCATTTTGCACAAATGAGTCCATGTACCGTATTGCATTTGGCCTAGAAAACGAGAAAAGACAATCTGAAAAGGCATTTGCTTCTACACTTTATATATTCTATCTTTTTCTATCTACTATGTGACCTGCTAGTGCTAAAGTAAAGTAGCTTCAAGCTAGTTAGCCTTGGTTAGTTAGGCGATGTACATTATGTGTATAACGAAGCAAAACATATTGTACATAACTGCTTTTATAACTTATTCTTACTTCAGTGTATGCTCCTATACCTCATTATCATTTAAAAGATACCTATCAGTAATTATTTGATATTCTTAGTTATTATAGAGTTTGAGTCAGTTTAATATTGTCCTACAGCTTTCCAAGACATGCTAGCCCATAAAAAAAGTCATATAAAGGCCTGGCAGCGGAGATGGCAGTATGTGGCGACAATATTTGCAAGTGGACACATACCCTTATCTTAACAGCCCATTCCCTCTGCTGTAACACACTTCATATTTGTGATTTGTAGCACTCATATAATACTGACGTGAGGGAAATAACCCGGTCCTGCCGCTTCTGCTCTAAAAACATGCCCACTTTCTCCATGTCTCGAATTTGATCTATTTATTTTTTTCCTCCTATCATCCACAAACTGGCACTGAGAGTAGGCCAGGAGGCATAATCGAACATCTAACGAGTGACGTTACTTCGCATCTTCTCGCCTTCTGTTTTTTAAACACTCCTCCTAATATACTGACTTCACGCCTCGTTAAGGATTCCACTTGTTGCAGCGAGGGGAACGGCCGCTTGAAGAAATGAACAAGACAGAAAAGACGTGTTGGCTTTTTCGAGTAGAATATATATATATAAGGGGTGTAACGATACACAAAACACCCGGTTCGATACGTACCTCAGTTTTTTAATCACGGTTCGGTTGAATTTCTGTACAGTTTTGGGAAAAGAAATGCAAAACATAAAATTGCTTGTTTTTTCATTAACGCAGTTTATTATGAATAACTTTTGTGTACATCAGCAATTTTAAAAACAATTTTAAATAAAATGCCTGCTTGGTTAAATAATATCTAAAATAATATTTTATAATATTTTATAGAAATAAATCGAATATAATCTAATTAATGCAATACACTTTATGATATTAATTGGATTGAGTAATCAATTCGATTGGCACAAATTTAATCGATTAATCAAAATTAAAAAAATATATATAGTGTGTGTGTGTGTGGGTGTGTGTGTGTGTGTGTTTTACATTTTCTAAAGATATGATCTACTTAACTGTTCTTATTTCAGTATACTTTAACAAATGTCTTCATTCCCTCCGTCCTTCATTCATTCACTCGCTTGATATGTGGAATTGTCAGGATTTTCTCCTTCTAAGAAAAATGATTGAAGCCGAACATAAAGAAATCATAGTGCTAGCGTTAACCACTAACCAGGAAGTGGTACGTTTTCTTGCATGCGCAAAACAGATCTTAATTCGGGTGTGGAGCGCGTTGCCAAAGTGACACTGCACTAACTCTAGATATCAGTGCTGCTTTAATTGCATTTTAATCGCAATGATCAATCGCAATTAATGATTGAATTAATGATTAATCGCAACTTAATCACACATTTGTATCTGTTCTAAATGTACCTTAAATGAATACTTTTTTAATATTTAATACACTATCTATTTTTTTTTTTGTTTGTTTGTTTTTTTATTTAATGATTAAATTTTATTATAAATTCTGTAATATTCCTCTATTTAATTTATATTATTTCTAATTACAAAAAATATATATCTCCCTACATGCACTATGTAGGGGGAGTGGTGGCTCCAGCGGTTAAGGCGCTGGGTTGCCGATCGGAAGGTCGGGGGTTCAAGCCCCGGTATCGCCAAGCTGCCACTCTTGGGCCCTTGAGCAAGGCCCTTAACCCTCTATGCTCCGGGGGTCCCTTACGAGGGAAATATCAAGGTCCGTGACGTCGGAGTGACGTGGGGCCGCCTTCCCGTGGGCTCACCACCTGCAGGAGGGACCGTAAGGGACGGTGCTGTGAGGATTGGGCAGCAGTCGAAGGCGGGGGCCTGCTTAGACTGCTGCCTCCGCGACCCGAATTACGGATAAGCGGGAGAAAATGAAAAAAAAAAATGAATGAATGCACTATGTATGTTTGTGTATGTGTCTGTAATAAACACATAACCATGTCCACTTTGAATTGAATTAATCCTCACCATTGCGCATTAGTGGTGTATTTTCAGGCGTATTAGCTGCTTATTTGGAATTGCAGCATTGCAAATCTTTTGTTGCATAGCGTCAGCCAGACTGATGTAATGACTGTAAACTATGTTTAACAAATAAAAAAGCTGATATGTTTAGACGAGCAGGTTTTCAATAGAGGAGGGGTTTCGGTGTATCACCAGAGTGATGTTCCACTTACGCAGGTAGATTCGAATCAGGCTGAAGAGTTTCACAAACTCCACTCCTGTGAGGATCCTCTGTGTTTGCGCGTGTAACGCGTGTGTGTCGTCCACGAAGACTCTCGTCTTTGTTCCCGTGTCTTGCTGAGTCTGATGTCTGTATGCAAACACTTTGTCTAGAGGGAGATGTGACAAAAACTCCCTGAAGCCTTCGAGCTCTCTCTCTTGTTCTCTCCTTTTTCACTTCCATCTCGTCCTGCACGCTTGGGGAAGTTCAATCCAAACAAACAGCGCCGCTGCACCCTCAGCCTGAGAATTCTCTCACCTTTTTTGATCTCTGACACTTTCTGTCGACTTCTTTCCCTAAACTTTCTTAAGGGAGCCGGCAAATTAACAGCGCGTATTTCGAGTGCCTGCAGGCGTCCCTGATTTTCACAAAGCTCAGGATCTGGAGCACGCTTGCAATCGTAATTTGGGAAGAACATTCCGTGTTAGTAATCAGAATTACCCTCGGAGTGCTTTCTGATTTTTATACGAAAATAATTGCGGTAATTCTTGCGGTCCGTCAGAGTCGTTTCTCAATTTGATTCAAATCAGTGTAGCCTTATTGGAAAGACTGCATTATGCTCAGATGTTGCTAAAGCATTTAAATCAGTTGATTAATCAATCAAATAAGAACATTTAAAGCCCCAGGGAAGCTCAATGTGTGGCCGCTTGTTGATTAGGTTCATTTTGGTGTTTTGTGCACACAAAATAAATGAATCCGAGCATAAATCATTTGTTGCCCTTCTTCATGTCTACCATGAACTTTATCAGAACGTTCCTGTGGCTTAGAAACGACCAGTTTGGAACATTTGGGGTTTTTTTTTTTTACATTGATGTACTTCACTTTGGCACAGAAAACAAGTCTAACCAAAACAAATTTGTGGAAATGTTTTTATTTTGACTGCTTTTTAAATTAGTCACACGATTCTAATTCTAATTTCTAATGAGATACTGGCTGTCAAAACGTCTGCGATTTTGACATGGAGCTCCGGCTACATCACGTCATCATAGAAGAACGCTGATCCGCTCCATACAGATGACAAAATAACATGATGAAATGACATTAATGAAACAAATTCAAGTGAATGGAATCAGAAATGGAATCAATGAGTGATCTTAAACTCTGAACTGAACTTTAAAATGTTAGAACTTCACTTATGTTTGAGGTTGGAGTACAGGAACATTAGTATTTTTGAGAACGTTGTAAAATATGACCAATTTAATATAGCATAGGAAGATTTTAGATTATTATTTGTCACAATGTAGGAAAATATCCCCAATTAATGTCCATGAAACAGGCTCAAGCCAAACCTTCTTCAAAGTGAGATTTAGGGAATAAGGATATTGTACAATCTATTAGCTTTATTGGTTTTGTTTTTACATTTCAAATATGGTGATGTCACAGTTTTTTTGTAGCTCACGCAGTTTTTTTTTTCGTAAAAAAAAAAAGATTTTCGAAAATCATTGGCACTTGTTTATATATTACTCGCTGTCTTTCATGGTTTCATGTTCGATGTTCATAATTGTTAAGGCGCTTTGATGTATATTGTCTATGTTTCTAGTTATCGTCTGATTTGTTTTTATTTGCATTTTCATTTATATGATTGGGAGCTTGTTTAAATCATTAATTATTTATTCCTATCGATTCGAAAGATCTACATTCGCATCCACTTCCGCTATATTAGACCAACATTGCAGTGGAACCGGTTTCGTCTCAACAGGTCTAGTTGGGACGACTTGCCTTTTTTTTGTTCTCATGATGTCGTTCCTATTAAAATAGATATCGGGAAAGAGCCGGAGTAAACGAGATATAAACGAAAACGAAGAAATGACTGTAGATCCCTGATGAAATGAACGTCTTTAAAACCGTCAGTAAAATGAACACGTGATTGAAGATCATCTAAGACAGAAATACGAAACGCATCTCCAAACAAAACAACTGATTCAGAAAAAGAGAATAATTCAGTTTATGGGAATAATAACATGATGGAAACATGGATTCATGGAACAATAGACATGTTTTTTTTAAGTGAAGAATTGGAATAATCGCAGCTCACAAGAACATCCCTGTGTTTTATATATTTTAGAAATGAAAGGGGGTGGGCCTAATCAGGAAGCCTAGTGATGGTACAAATGAAAAGGGAAACCCATATAGAAACATCAGGTATAACATTTTGTAAAAGATATTTTGCTGACCTGAGCAGCGTTCATACACGGATTGATTTCGATTGAAATTTTGTAAGAACTTGCCTAGTCACCGGTGAGCGTGTTACATTTAAAATAAATAAAACCAGAAGTTGACTCGACCAATTATTTATTTATTTTTTTTTAAGTTGTTCGATTTTTGTCTGCGAAAATCACATGGCGTTCGCAGGCTTTGGTTTAGCAAAAGCTTCATTAGTGGTTTCGGAAAGTTCTTGGGAGTTTTCTCTCTCTCTTTCTATCTGTCTTTTTTTTTTTTTTCAAATAATGTTGCAGTAAAAGTAGCTAATGCACATTCTTTTACAGCGGGAGCGTGTTGTGTTGTGGCGGGAATGCGAGTGTGTTTCGGAGCCCTGCGGACTTCATCTCCCTTCCAGTGACAGGCAGAGATCCTCCCTGCCTCTGTCTAATTAGAGGATGTAGCCCAGGGCTCACGGCCCGGGAAGACCACCCTCCCTCCTACCATCACTCCCTCCTACCATCACTCCCTAAAGAAAGCATTTAATTGGGCTCTTAAGTCCTAGCCTTCATTTTTTTTTCTTTTAGAGTTTGTATATATGAGTATGTGTGTGAGAGAGAGAGATCGTGTGTATGTGTGGGGGTGAAAGACATGTGCATTGACATGACCTTAGGATTTCGGAAAGTCCTCTGTTTTATTTTTGTACCACGAAGCTTTGCGATATCAACGCCCGCCGTTTTCGCTTTGACCGGCAAAGCTCGTAATCCGGCTCGTAATGACGTCTGTAGTTTTACACAAAAGCGCGGTGTCTCCGTCGATTTCTCTCTCGTCTCACCTCGGGGTGCGATAACATCAGGCGTCTTCATCCACAAGTCTTCTTCATGCAGCCCGTCTCTGGGTTTTGCCTTCCTCCATCATTCTTAAGTATCTAAAATAAAAAGCACACGTTTTGATGTCAGGCCTGAACTTATTCCTTTTTTTTCCCCCCAAAGATTTTTTTTTCATTCAATTCAATTAAAATTCCTTTTCCTGTTTTTAATCTCAATAGCATTACATCCCAATGAGTCCTGATCGTTCATGCGTGTGTCATTTTCCGGATTGCGTGCTGCGTTTTTTTGATCGTCGGGCCAAAGCTCCGGCTCTTTTTGTGTCCCTCGATGTGGTATATTCTTTCATTATGTGTAGTCTTTTTTTTATTTAACATGCACTGGATCCTGATCAAGCCAGCAATATGAGAACTTTAGGTTGCCTTTTCTGTGATGGTGTCTTTCTCCTGATCCTTTCTGCTTCTTCTTGTGCCCTCTCTCTCTCTCTCTCTCTCTCTCTCTCTCTCTCTCTCTCTCTCTCTGTGTCTGTCTCTATACCTCCCCTATCTTTCTCCCTTAATGAGGCCCCATAATAACACAGCAGTTGTGCAGTTGTTTTGCTTCCTCTGTCAAACAGCGGGACGGCTGCACTGCGAGTTTGCTGGAGCGTTCGCTTGCACTCCTTCGACAGGGTAATGAGTGTCATTTGGAGCAACAAAGCTGTTAAACGATGGCTGTTTGCCGCTGCAGTCATACTTCAAACCTTTCCCGGTGTCTTCGCGCAGACGTCTCGGCGCTCCGGCGCGTGCGTACGGTAGCTCCCTCTGTAGGATAGTACGCTAAACTGTTCACAGGAGTACGAGGGAGATGTTATGTGAATATGACGCTTCAGAGTCGGGTATAAGGATAGATACATCGTAAGAATGTCAATGTTTTTGTTGTTGTTGTTGTTGTTGTTGTATTGCAATCAAACAACAAAATCAGAGGGGAAAAAAAGATTATATAAATTTTTGTATTTTTATTAAGCTTTTTATTTATTCATTCATTTGTAATACTGTATTTACTACTTTAGTGGTTGTACAATAATTAATTTAACTCATGATTTGACATGAATTCATGTACTCAGAATTAAAAATTTAAATGTAAAATATTTTAATACGTTATAAATGAGCCAGTGGTGGCAATAGCAAGAAATAATTCCTCATCTGGGTTACATCAAATGTCCATATATATATTACCTATATATATATTTGAGGAGTCAATGTGCAGTTTGTATATCAGGTGAGATTTACTGTCCTCTGAAAATAACTCAACATACAGCCATTATTGTCTAAATAACTGCCAACAAAAGTGAGTACAACCTCAGTAACATCATCTGTATGTCGTGTAACCGTGCAAATCCACACATCCTATTCATCATGTTCATGTTGTTTTTTTCTGCCTCTCAGGTCCATACAAATTTGTGTATCTTGTATTAAAGCAGTTAAAATGTGGCACTTTGAGTCCAATTCTCTCATACTGACCACTGGATGTTCAACATGGACCTCATGGTAAAGACTCTCTGAGGATTTGAGAATTAGAATTGTTGCTCTCCACAAAGAGGCCGATGCTATATGAAGATCAGTAACACCAGTAGTTACAGTACAGTGGCTAAAGCGGTTTCACTCAGAACAGACCTCGCAAGTGTCCATCAAAAAAGTCGAATCCTCGTGCTGTGCGTCAGGTGCAGAAGCTGCTTTAAAAAACCGACGCACGAGTGCTGCAGCAACGCTTTAGATGTTGCAGAAGTGCAAGGTCCGCTTGTCAGTGCTCAGACCGTACGCCGCACACTGCAACAAGTCTGTTTGCATGGTCGTCGTCCCAGAAGGACCCTTTTTTGAAGCTGGTTCACAAGAAAGCCAGCAAACAGTTTGCTGAAGATGACCTGTCCAAGAGCATGAATTACTGGAACCATGTCTTGTGGTCTGATGAGACTAAGATAAACTTGTTTGGCTCAGATGATGTCCAGCATTTGTGTTGACACCCTGGTGAGTACCAATAAAATTGTGTCTTGTCTACAGTAAGGCATGGTGGTGGTAGTATCATTGTCTGGGGCTGCATGAGTGCTGCTGGTACTGAAGAGCTGCACTTTATTGAGGGAAACATGGATTCCAACATGTACTGAGACATTCAGAAGCAGAACATGATGTTGCTCCATTTTCCAAAATAATAACGACCCCAAACACACCACCAAGATGACAACTGCCATGCTGAGGAAGTGGAAGGTGAAGGTGATGGAGTGGCCAAGTATGTCTCCAGACCTAAACCCTATTGAGCACCTGTGGGGCATCCTCAACCCGGAAGTGGAGAAGCTCAATGTGTGTAACATCCAGCAGCTCTGTGATGTCATTATGGAGGAGTGG
>JAAIIK010000091.1:479124-498049 GCA_014706435.1 Silurus glanis | reverse complement strand
CACACATACAGCAACAAATGCCTGTACACAATAATGTAGGCAGACACTCACACACCTACACACACTCTCTCTTTGTCCCTCTCTTTTTTCAATCTTTTTCTCCCACATACACACTCATTCCTTCCCTCCATCCCCCACACGCCACAAACACCTCAGCACACACTCGCTCAGTCACTTTGCGGTGCCGCGTGTCAATATCCTGCCATTTGAAGCCCCAGGCCGCCGAGGCTGGGGAGCTGCCGACAAGCGGGGCTGATGGGTAATGGACCGCATTCATTAAGGAAGCTGCAGCTCTGCTCCTTCCTTCTTTTACCAGGGGAGGAGGTAAAGGAAGAGGATGAGGTTTGGGGCAGAGTGGGGTAGGGTGGTGAGGGGGTTAGTCTCAGGAGAGACCTTCTCCCTCCCTCCCTCGGTTTCTCACTGCCTCTGTCGGTAAATGGCTGCCTCAGTCACTCCGAGTGGAATGAAAGTGAGAGTTTGAACACATACACCTTCACAACGACTTTTCTTTTTTTTTTTTCTCCTTCTTGCCCCTGCCTCCTGGCATCAAAACTTCTTATTACCCTGTCTGTCCTGCCATCACCGGGTTCTGTGTAGACGCTGTCTTTGTGTGTTAGCAGTGGGAAAATAGAAGTGTGAGGTGGATTTACGGATGAAGGTGAATAAAACACGATTGCGATTGACAGCCCAAAGCTGGAGAGACCATGAAGGTGAAAGCCACATTAGGTTTCATGTACTTCAATCTCATTCCAATGTCCACCTGTTTTTACTTGAAGAAATAGCTATCAACCTTCAGCTTTTTTGTTTAACTGTCTGTTCCTTTATATATATAAAAAAAAAAGACTTATAGAAACAATGTTGATGAAATTATTCCATATAAAATGTTGATGAAAGAAATCATCAGCATCTCTCAGTATAAACCAAGAACCTTCAGGTGGCAGAGAAAACCAAGTGCCATTACAGTGTAATTTATGCTATAGGTTTATTAATCATTTAAGAACACGTCTTAGCTAAATGTGAATATCCTGTATTTCCCTATTCCTTTCATTTTTAAAATTGCCTTTAGAAATATACATAACAGTTCCATGCTAGCAAGCTAATTTGTTGCTTCTCTCCATTGTACATGCTGCATAGAATCAGAATCAGAAAGTGTTCAGCAACAGTTTTCCTACAAATATACATATTTTAATAGTGAGCATTTAAAAAAAAATCTATATATTCCAAATGATATGGTCTTGTTAAATTGTCTTGATAAAAGACATCATGGCTCTATACTAGTTTGCTAAATCGTAGCATCCTTCTTTTGAATTGGGTATGTTGTTAAATGTATTAGTAGTTTAACAACAAATCTGAGGTAAATATTAATATCCTGTATTGTTTTTTTATCTTATTTTCCCCCTCACTACATTTTTTAAACTGCCAATATATATATAAAAAAAATTCATAACAGATCCAAGCTAGCAAGCTAATTTTTTAACTTCTCTCTACTGCACATGCTTGCATAGCAACCATGTTCCTACAAATATATCTACGTCATGTGAGCCGATTATGTTTCCTCAGTAGGAAGTATTGTCTTCGTAATATACCAGTAAATCCGAAAAAAAAAATCTATATATTCCAGTTTATATTATCTTGCTTTTATCTTGTTCAATATGATCTATTAAAGACATCATAGCTCTTTACTAGTTCGCTAAATCATAGCATCCTTCTTTTGCGTCGGGTATGTGGGTACAACAATTAGTAATTTAACATAAAAATTGAGGTAAATATTAATATTCTGTACTGTTTTGTCTAGTTTCGCTATCCAATTTTTTAAATTGTCTATTTAAAATACTTAACAGATTTAAGCTAGCTTCTCTCGATTCAATTCAATTCAATTCAAAATGTATTTATACAGCACCTAACAACTACCAGGTAGAACCTAGGTGCTGAACAAATTGCAAAATTATAATAATAAAACAAAAATAATTGAAATGAAGCAATATCTTAAAATTAAATAATAGAAATTAAAACAGGAGAAAATAAAATAAAGTATTAAAATGCTACAATTGATATAAGCATAAGAAGAAGTAGACTAAGCACACCCTCTACTACAAAACAAAGGCCCACGATTTTTTATCTTGTTCTAGCAATACATGATTAAAGATGGATAAGTTCGTTTAAATAGGTTACAAACACATGTTGCATAACAAACAATATTAATTACTTAAATAGCAGCAGTGTATTTTCAGTCTCGCTTAAGGAGTTTGATGTATTTTTTTATTAATTTACTAACAAACATAAGGGAAATATTGATATACTGAATTATTTTGTCTCTAAATTTTATGAAACATATTGAATGGGGGTGATATGCATTTTAGTCATTCATAAAAACATTTTTAAGAAATCGTAATATATATACATCGTCATATATGAAACAGGCATAATGGCCTATGCTAGCTAGCTTAACTGTAGCCTCCTTCCTCGGCATTCAAATTTTTCAGTGGCATATCAAAAACATTCTTACCGGCTTAAACACCTAATTGTTGATTGTGTCGCTTGTATTTTATGGCAAATGTAGATTTAAGACGTGAAAACGGTCCTTTCTTGAACATTCAACAACATGTCTGAGGTCAAATTTGTTTCCAGTCAATAAACCTGTACTAGATGAAGTTGCCCAGAAACAGTGTTCGAACCATTATAACCATCTTTTTGCCCAAAAAAAAAAAACTGTGGCAGAATTGAAAATACGTTGTCGTTTTTGTACCGTCTTTGATAGATTTTTATTTAACGTGTTTTATTTGGTACTAATAAGGCAACCTTTTGACAGGTGTACTTAATCCGTGCCGGTCCGAGGCATCCAAGGTCGCGTTTTAGAGCGAGCACAGCAAGTGGGGCATGTAGTTTGCATTAAAGGGATTAGCAGTCACTTCAAAAGATGACCTGGATTTAGCCCACCAGGGACACCAGTTCCACTGCCCCCCGGTCCACACTTCCCTTCACAGAGGCTCCCTTCGTGTTGCACGGATCCCCAGCCACTGCCCATCGCTTCTCTGTGTGGACTTGTGCTTTTGTTAGTGCACACAGGTGTATCTGCACTTTATTATTTTTTTTCTGTTTGTGTGTTTTTCTGTGCGCTTAATCAGTGTGGTATCTCTGAAGATCGTTTCCTTGCGATTTTTTTTTTTTTTGCCGCTTTTGATTCTCTCCCAACCATTTGATTTCATGCCTCAATAATTCTGACCAGATACGAGGGTAAACAAAACACTTGTAATTTGCATGCCGTTACCTCTGCTGATAAATCTAAAGGTTTTTGTTTGTTTGTTTGTTTCGCTTTTCTCACATCAAATTGAGATTTCACTTCGGTTGTGCATATTAAATATCAGATACGAAAGAGAGGCGGCTGGAAGGGGCGAAAAAAAAATCAATGGAAAATGAACCGTAAGAGCCTAATCATTTGGAGATAACAAATGGAGGAACCTTTATTGTTCATTTCACATTGATTTTCCATTTTCGCTTTTATTATTTATTTTTTTTTTGCTTTTTGCTTTTGCTTTTGCTTTCAATGCAACATGAACCATTTAGACTCCACATTATAGTCACAAGTTGGATGAAATATACAGTCTGCGGTATATATTGTTAAATTAAACGGCGATCGTCAACTGGTCTTTTAGCACCATTGTCAGAAAAACAAAACCAAGAAAATTATGATGTTATTCACCTCGTTCTGCTCGTATGAGAAAGACACAGCTCCTGGCTGGTTGTCATGGCCACAGCCATCGATCCCTGGGCGTTTGCGTTCGGATTGAGACGTCGCCGGCTTGAGGGGGTTTGACAGCTCTAGCACGTCACCTGCTATGTCTGTGCGCTTTCTGCCTTACCTGCTGCCGCACAGTGCCGGGTTCTATCGATCCCCATGCAAATTCGGCTCCTCTCTCCACTAATTGGATTTAGATAATGGAAACGCCAAACATGTCCGTCGGACACTTTTTCTCATTCAGCATTGTTCCTTCGATTAAGGAGTTTGGATGGATGGCACATCCGTGGGACCTGGTTGAATTTATGGAAGGTGTCCCTTTATAGGAGAAACGTACATAACCTGATACACTTCAAATTCAAATTACATTTGTCACATACATTCATACAGAGTATGACATATAGTGAAATGCTTTTTACGACTGTCCAACTTGTAAACATGAAAGAAATACATTATAGATAAAAAAGAATTTAAATTAAAGTAACGTAAAAATTAAAATATAATCTGATTATAAGTATAAGTATGAATAATATATATATTATTACACACACAAGCAAAAAAGTATATAGGATGGATGGATGGATGGATGGATGGATATGTATGACAGATATGTATGACAGAAGTACAGGTTAAAGTGACTCAGTGTGATGTAATTTTCCTTAAAGTGTCCATGTGCTTATGTAAAAAACATTTTAAAGTAAAGAGTGAAAGTGCTAGTCCAGTCCAGTCCAGTCCAGTTAGAGTTCCACTAGTGCAAGTAATGCAAATAAAAGTGAATATTTGTTTTCACTATTAATACACTTTTATGAGACTGAGGTGCCATACTTGTATTAACGTTATAATTAAAGTAAAATACAGCGGGTATGTAAAAAAAAAACATTTAATTTAAGGCATATGGCAGACGCTATCAATAAATACATTCTGACACTGGTTCATTAAGTCGACAAATTCCATCAATCTAAAAACTCAGTTGGAAGGGAGTACAGTTAGAAAAAGGAATGTGGGTTTTGTTTTTTTAAAAGAAAAAGTGATAATTTATGTACTTCTTATGTACTCAGTGTCTCAGTTGTTTGCATATTAAGTTTGAAAAAAGCTTAAATGTTTTAAAAATTAATTGCATTATGTCTCTGCATAGTATCTGATATCTGCTATTTTTTTGTGTGTGTTTTGCAGAATCACACTTTGAGCCAACACAGCAGCAGCTAACAAGGAAGATCAACTCAAATTAAAGATTCTCTTCGACGAACATTTGGACTACAACCTACCGATCATTGTGCTCTTTTTCTTTGTCGATTTTGCACTGAAATTTTCATTTCAGTAAAAAAAAAAAAAAAAAAAAAAAACACTCAAGAGCCAGAGGCGGGACATCTTGTGAAATTCGATGTTGACACGTTAATCCGACTTGTTTGTAAATACTGTTCTTTCTGTCTTGCTGTTCGTCAGCTCTTATGCGTTCTTGCGGTTGCCATTGTACATACCGTTTGTTGAGGGGGAAAAAATACACTTTGTCTAAACCATTGTCAATGGACGAGTCATCAGCCAGAGACCTTCGACGTCAGATGGACGATTTTTAAAGGCTGATACACGTCCGTTGGCCTGCGATGCACTCTCTCTAGCCGTGGGATGAAATGCCTGATCACCAGCATGGCCTGAGTAAAACATTTTACACAAGAAAAATACACACCTCAGCTGAAGTACATGGAGTACATTGTGTATCACAAATGTCCCAAAAGCAAACTGAAAGAAAAAAAAGATTGAAGGGATACTTGATATATGCAAAAAAAAAACAAAAGAAACCAACAAAAAAACAGTTGTTTGGTTGAAAGAAAAATCGAAAGACTCTTTGGGTTGGCAGGAAGTCACAGATGGGACCCATTCATCATTCATCCCTCCCTCCAGATGAAAAACTGCTTTCCGCACTTGTACATTTCTGTTATTAATGTTTACCCCTCACCGAAGGCTGGATTTGACTGGAAATTTTCTTTCTTTCTTTTTTTTTTTTTTTTTTTTTGTCAGACATGGGGATTAAATGTATCCTCTGTTTCTGGTCTGTTTCTGGCTGATATCACTTGATTATATGGTGAGATTCTGGTCAGAAAAATTAAGTATTTCTACCCTTTGTCCACGAGTAAGCCGAGCCGAGTCATTTCTGTCGCTATGCTATTGTTCTATTCATGCTGTGAGACATGGTATTCTGTACAGTATTCTCATGGATCTCTGGTATATGCCAGTTTGGAATTAGTCAATCCTGAAATGCACTTTTGTAACACTCCATACTTTCATGGATGTTCATGTTCGAAAGGCGTTGACAAGTGACTGTCAATCCAGCCACAAAACTTTGGGAAATCATACTTTTAACAAGGGGGACAACTTCTGGTGTTAACTGGGGAGGGAAAAATGTTATATACAAATATTAACCGGGGTCTGAATTTGCTAGACCTCTTTTTTTGTGTTCTCATGTGATGAAAACATTAAAAAAAAAAACATTAAAATTGTATGAAGATAAGTGTGTAGTGGTGTGAAATGAAGTTTGTGCATATATATATATATATATACGTTATAATTATTGCATTTCTTCATATCTATTAGATTTTTTAATTGCTTAAGTATGCGGCTATGTCCACATGTTTGGATAATCTGTGAGGGGGGAAAAAAGCTCATAATCCAATTCAGTTCAAGTATAAACAATTCAATGGCTCCTAGCAAGGCAATGAAAATATTGGTGTTATGGGAGTCATTGAAAAGCAATGTGTAAAACATGGGAGGACTCAAGATAGCATTTGCTTTTCTGAGTGTAGGAGATAAAGGTACTGTTTTCTCTCACTGAATACACTGTAAAATGTATCACCAAATATACAGTACAGAACACTGTTCTACTAAGGACAATACAGAAAATTATATTTTTAGGTGACACACTTGAGAATTTGCTGAGTTCTTTTACTTCTAACTGTATAAGGCAGAAATGTACCAAGCTGCATCACCCAGATTGATTTGGACAGAATAAGGATGCAGGATGGCATGGTCTGAATGATAATGCACAAACCCATGATAACAGAGAAGCATTTCCTAGAATTACCTTACCTCTTATGTAGACATTGTGCCTTGCACTGGCCATTTGAAACTGCTGACATTTTCCTTTCATTTTGAGTCTTTAAAACCTGGCGAGGGTCGTAGAGTGAAACCCCCAAAATTCAAAGCTACATTTGATTATATTCATTTACAGTTCAATTCTGCTGACTCACTATACGACGTTCCTCCAGCAGGAACCACTCCAGCAGCACTCCATTTTTAAAATGTCAATATTTGTTCAACCACACTGTGCATCAGGGTTCAGAAACGTCGTGGTGTTCATCAAGGGTCTGTCTGAACATCTCTCCTCAGGCTTTCTGCATCTGCAGGTGTGATATAGGGGGTTACTTTGATAATAGGAGTACTGTAACAGACAAACCACTTACTACTTTTCTGGCCATGCAACCATTCCAAGAGCACCAGCAGTGCAGAGGTGGCAATAGTACACACATCCTTGCGACAAAATGCGTCGATGCGTTTGTCGAACCCACATCAGCCACATACTTCTTGTTGCCTTCTGCCCTGCTCATTGTTAATTTCGTAAACTAGCCTACGTCTTTGGTGTGTGAAAGCCAGGAAATGATACACCGGTGGTAGGTTCAAAAAGCTGCGCAAAGACAGGAAATAGGTTGATCAGCTGGAAACGTTGCGCAGAAGAAAAGAAAGAAGAAGAAGAAGATATTGATCACCAAATAGATTAAAACTAAAGTAACGAGCCTGTTTTGAACATGTAACAAGTAGAAAGTACAGATATTTGTGTGAAAAAATTTAATAAATGAAAGTAAAAAGTTGTCTGAAAAATAGTGAAGTAAAGTACTGATACCAGAAAAATCTACTTAAGTACAGAAACAAAGTATTTGTACTTCTTTACTTCCCATATCTGCAGCAGTCATGATAAAATCTACTAAGGTATTCTATATTAGGATGAATTGTTGCGGAATTGATGGGCAGGAGAATTGTCTCATTCTCATTTTGTTATTGGCCAGTGCCTAAGAGCATTGCTGGTGTTCCTTCTTTGGCTTACAATGGATTTGGTGTTATACCTGGCGAAAGCTGGGACATGATCAATGAAAGGATTCCATTACAGCATAACAACTGTACATCATGGGTTTTTACATCCTTCCAGTGCCCTTCTTTTTAAAGGAAATAGGGGCACAAGATGAAGAAGTTTGAGCTGCTACAGCTAACTATATAATCCCCAAGTCAAGTTGGGACACTGTGTAAAATGTAAATAAAAACAGAAAGCATGATTTTCAGACGTCATAAACCTATATTTCATTCAAAATAGAACATAGAAAAAAATCTAATGTTTAAAATGAGGAAATGTACAATTTTAAGAAAAAAAAAAGTTATTTTGAGTTTGATGGCTGCAACAAGTATTAAATAAGTTGAGGCAGGGCAACAGAATTAGTTAAAAGTAAGATTTATTTATTTATTATTTATTTATTATCTATTAAAATTAAACAGAGAAAAAATTTGCAACTAATTCGTTTTTTTTAGAAATGAGAATAATTTTTTTTTATTTATTTTCGGAAACCATGGACACCACATCCTCCAGACTAAAGAGGAGAGGGATTGTCTAGCTTGTTATCAAAAGCCTAAAAGCTGCATCTCTGATGGTATGGAAGTGCATTAGTGCGCGTGGATATACAGGTTTTATAGCATCAAATGCTTCCATCCAAACAAATGCCTTTCTAACTGCATTTGCATGACTTCGTAGTAGAAGAGTGCGAGTGCTGAACTGGCCTGCCTGCAATCTAGACCTTTCACAATTTGAAAACATTTGCCGCATCATGAAATGGAAACACAACAAAGAACACTCAGAACTGTTGAGCAGCTACTGTAGAATCCTGTATCTGACACATATCGAACAACATTCCTATCCTAAAACTTTAGCAACTGAGACATGATGTGTAGCAGTGTTAAACGTGGCCCAATCTCAACTTTTTTTAAGATGTGTTGCAGCCATCAAATAAAAAATTACCTAATTTTTTCCTTACATTTTATTTTTCCTCAGGTTAAACATTAGTTATTTGTTCCATTTATTTGCATTTTACACAGTGACCAAACTTTTTGAAATTGGGTTTGTATTTCTATTACCCAAAATTTTGAGTTTTAAATAATACCCTCAACACACTACACAACACATTGTAAGGTATTTTGAACTATTTCACTCAGTGTTTAACTCAGTGTTCAAGAAAGCAGCAGCCCCAGTGCCAAGCACTTTGGAAAGTTTTAGACACCTTCAGACAGTCCCTCAATTGCTAACAGTGAAGTTCACTCGGAGGCAGAACCAGGTCCACAGGACTGCCAATCAGCAATCCTGAGAAGGTTCAATGAGACTAGGTGGAAATAGACAGCCTCCTGGGATCTGGTTCTTGGTAGCCAGAGGGTGTAAAACCACAGGAATTATCTCTCTTTCATGGCACAAACTCGGTTTTCAATCGGTTGTGGTACTTCATGTAATTTCATGTCACATTTTCTCAGTTCTGCAGGGAGTATATCATTATAACAATCACACAACTTACAAGATACCCTTGACCCAATCTTGCTGTGAAATTGTATTTCTTTTGTTTCTTCATTTTACATTTTTCTTTCATTTTACTTTAAAATGTTACATGCCAAGATATTACCAGTTGGCTTTATTTGCAAAACCTACATTGGTATGCAACATAACAGTTAATAAACTTATATGGTCAGAAAATCATATGATATACAGTAATATTCTAAATTGTTTCAGCATTCTGCCGCATCTAGCATAGTATTTTTATTTCACTGCATTATGGTGCAGTATCCTGATAGTCTATAACTTCATTCAGCTCCTATACTGTATTCTCAATCCCACTGGTTATGAATGGCACCAACACAGCTAAAACTCAAGACAATTTGGGAAAGCCAGCTGTTTCCTTTTTATTAAGGATATGGGATTTGCTTTATTTTCATTCTGCACAGACATCGGTGTACAGTATAATCCATGGACTTGGCTATCTCAGGTACAAATTAAAATGGAACATTTAATCTAAAAAGATACTGGATACTGGAATTGTTGTGCAGATTATGTTAAATAAAATATATTGGGTGTTTTGGAGGGTTAAGCAGCTTTGCCTCCGATTGTGTTTAGCGAAATTGAGCATCTCGGTTTTTAAAACCTGCCTTTTCTCGTAACAACTGGTGCACTGATCTATTGATACTGGCCCTGCAGAGATTACTTGTCACTACTCATCACCCAATTGTAGCTAAATGGAAAGTGTCACGCTGAAATAAAGAGGTAAAAAGGCATCAGATACCTCACAGAGCCTCGCTGCACATCTGTGATGCAGACAATCTGTTTGAAGTTAGCCGAATGCTCGAGCATCACATCAAAAAACGTTACAGTCCATCTCTCCCAGTTTAACCATTAAACTGAATGCGCGTTTGGCAGTGACATAGTTAGCGAGTACCATTGCCAAGCACTTTTAATAAGCTTCAAGGGTATTCAGAGGCATCCAGCTCTTCGTGTTTGCCAACGGCATCCTGGCCCACTTCATCCATTCTATTAAAGCGGGTGGTGGCCTCCTGCTCGTGTTTGTGATTTAATTAAATGTGCTCGTGGAGGCGAGAGCAGGACCGTTGCAATGTCTGTCGCCTGAGCATGTGCATGGGAGACAGTGGCCTGTCTCGCTGCTTCCCTAAAAAACAAGGGGTTTGTGGGGGATTTTCTGGCACACGCCATCATACAGGGCCATGTCAGCCTACATAGAAGCATCTGAACAGATCTGCGAATCAAAAGCTGGAGGCAGAATGCATGGACTACTAGCATGCATGGCCTACGCCAAATTTGGGTAGTCACGATGCCCTACAGACTTACCTGAATGTCACCGAAAATCCTTTTGAAGGCTAATGAGATCTCTATCATGATTAGAGAGACCGACAAGGAGAAAATGTGAGCATGACTGTCAGTGAAGATTGAATTTATTGACTCATTCATCCATGACATTCGTCCATTCACCAGGGATCCAGTAAAATATGACAGTTGGTTATTGAAGGCGCTATTCATAACGCTACCATGGAGGTTGTATTCTTAGGTATAATCATTTAACATTCATAGTAAGAAGGGTTTCTCAAAGGTGCTAGGTAAGACACTTTCTGATCGGGAAATACATTATATTTCCAAAAGTACTGGGTCACCTGGTCACAAGTATGGTATGTGATGTTTGAGCATTGCATCCCACATTTAGTCCCAATTTGCTCTTATAATTCCCTCCAGATGTTTCACTAGAATCTGGATTGTGCTAATGGATTTTTGTGTTCATCAGCCACAAGGGTATTACGAAATTCAAGTACTGATGTAGTTGAGGAGGCCTGGGGTGCAGTCAGCATTTACATTCATCCCAAAAGGTGTTCAGGAGGGATGAGATTAGAGCTCTATAGCAGGCCACTCAAGATCTTCCTCTCCAAAGCATGTAAACCAGATCGTCAAGGAGCTCACTTTGTGCACAGGGGCATTGCCATGCTGGAACAGGTTTGGGTTTCCAAGTTCAAGTGAATGCTAAATTTTATTAGAGCGCATCTAAAGAAGTCCTGTACTATCAAGTGCCTCCAGTTTTGTGGAAACAGTTTGGAAAAGAACCACATATAGGAGAAAGGGTCAGGTGTCCCACTACTTTTGGAAATATAGTGTACTTTTTAAGGGTCCTTAAGGGTCTTTAAAAGAATCTTTAATGATTCCCATTGTCCTTGAATTTGTCTTGTTTCACTTTTTGGATATTTCTAAAGCTGTGAAATTAATATAGCAGCATTGCAGTCATTTTTGATCAGCAAAACTGAACTAATTCCAGTAGCACAGATTTGCTAGATTTGAAACAAGAATGAGCATTATTAAATGCTTGGGTATGGTATAATTTAATCACCATGGTAATAACTCCAATAAGATATATTTCTGATCTCTATGGAGAGCATTCCCATATTGCAGGCAATTGCATCAACTTGTAAATAACCCTGCTAATGCTCCAGCTAGCATGAATATTATGTGTGAGGTGGTCAGCTAGACACTAAATGAACTGCTAAACCCAATAAAATCTTGTACCAATGGACTTATGGCGAATGACTGATCATAATTAAGTTGTTTTTGGCATTTGAGTGTACACTCAGGGGTTCTACTTTGAACAGTTTCTGAAAAGGAAACACACTACTAGCATGGTTAAGTGTAGCTTGGTTTCATGTATGCATTATGTATCTTGTACCTTCTGTAATCATACACACTATAACTATAAATCATTACATTATAACACTAATATTTACAGTACAGACATACAAAAATATCTTTTCACTCATTTCTGACTTTAAAGTATATAGTAGTTGAATAATAATGCTTAGCCTGATTAACAATGTTAGTTGCTAGTCAACATCTACCACCCATTTTTCAGTTTGCTTCTCTGGACAAATCTGTCAAGGCTCTATGTACGAGTTATTATCAAAACATTCTGACCATGTGCGTTTCCACATCTGCTATATCATCGTGGACAGCAAGTAAAAACAAAGAGCAAACGTGAAATTCTGTGTGAAACTGGGCAAAACTGCTAAAGACGTTTGACACGACATACATTTGACATATACGGCGATGTTGCAACGAGTCATTCGAGGCATTTTGAGCAGCACGAGCGAGCATCAAGAGCGGAAGAACGCCACTTGTAGACGACGAGAGATCAGGAAGACCTTCGACGAGCTCAACCCCTGAAAAGTCAAAACCATTCGCCAATTTGTGAATGACGATCGTCGAAGAACAATCCACATGATCTCACTTCCGCACCCACCCTACACGCCGGATTTGGCTCCTGCGAACTTCACTCTTTTCCCAAAGTTAAAGACGCAGCTCAAAGGTCGTCAGTTTGACACCATTGCGGAGATCCAGCACAATTTGCAGAAGGTGCTTGACACGTTTCGAAAAGAAGATGTCCAGGACACTTTTCAGAAGTGGCAGCAATGCTGGGAGCACTGTTTTGCTGTGCAAGGGGACTATATTAAATGTAATAGTGTTAACATAAATAAATAAAGTACTCCTTTTTGTAAGCAGAGATTTTTGATACCACCTCGTAGAATCAATGTTTATTTTTTTATTTTAAGAAACTGTTCCAAGGACAATTGGTACAACATTGTATTAATTTTAGCAGTTTGTTCAGTGTCTATCGGACCATCTCAAACATAATATTAATGCCAAATGTAGCATTAGCAGAGTTATTTAACTGTTGATGCAATTGCCTGCAACATGGGAGTGATCATCCCAAGACAATGATTTACAATACACACATATCATTAAAACCCACTTAATACTGAACTTGAAATATATATAGTAGTTGTATAAAAATGCTTTATAATCTCACTATCCAGGGCCACCCAGAGGTTGATGGGCTTCAGGATTCATTTCTCTTATGATTTTTAAAGTGTTTCCTTTTCAGTAACAAATCTGGTTTGCTCATTAGTGATCGAAATCTACATTTTCAACTGAGAAGTTTCAATTGAGGCAGAAGCTTTTCAGTTTTTAATTTTTTTCAGAGCTCATGACCACAGGCACAGATCAGAACCTGGGCCTAAACTCGGCAAGGCCACACAGAAGTTGAGCAGAGGTTTAAGTGTGGTGTAACTTCCTCAGCAGGCACAGTAAAGCAACACAAGAATAAGTTTCAGGTGATAATTGGAGGGAAAAAAGCCCAGAACTGTGAATATCGCCTTCAGGTCCTGGAGGAGTTTCAGAGAAACTTGGCAGTGGTGAGCACATCCACCCCCACGCATTACTACAAATACACCAGATAACAAGTACACTGTGTTTCACATGCAATGTGCAGCAAATGCACTGTACACTGCCAAACTTTCAATGCCTCTGGATCACATTGTTCTCACACTCTTTCTCTGATGCCGACCACTTTTAAGCCTCCAGGTCCTGCCCTGACGGCTAATTATCTTTCCTCTAGTGATCTGCGATGCCTGAGGGGTGAGTCGCCCTCTAGCATCAGCTTCCCTGTCTCTCACCATCGCACTCCAGGAGTCTCGAACTACAGAACAGGTGTGTTTACCCCCCTCTCTACACATCTAGCAGGAAGTGATGGAATGCAATTCCTACTTGTCACGGTGAAAGCTACTTTAAATCCCATTAGAGTTGCCAATGTGAGTAGAGTAAGAAACAGATCGAGGAAAGGAGCTGCAGATAGGGGTAGTGCTGATCAGACATGACAGCCAAGACAAATTTTACTCTTTATCTTTGACTCAATAGTCTGAACTTCAAAGAAATTATAAACGGCACACAATTATAAAAAAGAAGATGGAGAAACCTGTTGGCAAAAGCCTCAAGTAGACTGTCAGCAAAAAAAAAAAATCAACAAAATAATTTGGTATATCAAAATCTTTGATAGAGCTTAAAAAGAAAATCGTGTTTGACCATTTCCTGTTTTCTCGTTTCTTTGGAGTAAAAACATGTAGTCCACCATTAAAGGCCATCCAGTACAGCTGTTGTATTGTATCTGTATGTATTCCTTGTGCAGTCAAACATCATGGCTATCAATTGTATAATCAATCATAAATATACATATATATAAATATATAATGAATTTAATATGGAACAAGAAGTGGATGTGCAAACTGTATCATAAGTTAAATATAAAATAAAAACTTTGGGGAAACCAGTTTGGTGCAGAAGAATGCTTAGTTAACACATTTGTTTATGGTTTTTTTTTTTATCTAATCACAAAATATCACTTGTATCAGACATATTCACAGAAATATAATTCAAAAGACGTAATAATCATAAAACCCTTTGAAAAGAACGCTAACAAATTCTACTTAGCATTTCAGAGAGCCCTTTCATTGGCGTATTCACTAAGCAAAATAAAATGTCTTGCACTTCAACTTTGTTTAAACCAAGTACTGGTTGTAGTAGCACAACATGAGTAGCTAAATCCTTTAATCTGTCTAGTCTTGTAGTTCTAAAATTGTTTGAAAATTAATATACTGTATGTATTTCACTATATATACCATAAAAATAAGCTGGTGTTGGATCTGTGATGATCGCAAATGTTGAGCTATTTTATGAGTTGCTCAGTAGCTCGTAGTTTTATAACCACAATGACTGTAAAAGACTGTAGAAAGAACATTACTCATAATCTTACATTCCAGAGCTCATGTTAGTTCTCACTCTCCAGTGTTCTGTATTGTTTTAAAGTCTATAATCACACTCTTGATATCACCCAAATGAGCATGGGTTCCCCTTTTGAGTCTGGTTCCTCTCAAGTTTTCTTCATGGCTGCTCATCAGAGATAAATACAAATCGTTCACCTTCACTGTTAAACTCTGTAAAGCTGCTTTGAGACAATGTCCGTTGTGAAAAGCGCAATAGAGATAAACTTGTCTTGACTTTTTAAGTCAGAGGCTGGTAATTATTACCTTAACAGAAAGATAGCTAGCTAGCTTAAAACTAGCACCTAAGTCCTGAGTGAACTGTCAGTCCAAACTGATCAAGTGTAAACACTGTCCTCAAGGTAACACGCTCACAACATCGTACAGAAAAACATTTAAAAAATCTTTTTATTTTTGTATTTTTCGCTATAGTTTGTGGTCAAAGAGAACTAAATCAGGGGAATAAATTGACAGGGGCTTTAACTGATGACTCTATGTTTTTTTTTTTTTTTTTTTTTGCCCATGTTAATAATTCTTCATTTTTCATTACTATTACCAATGCATCATTATGTTCATCATTTAATGTCACCCAAAATGTGCAAAGTCATCATTTGTGGCCTCAAATACAGGTAGTCGTTCGACTTACGACCTATGCAACTTACGACCACAATCGCTAGCCGCGGCGTACGACAGTGCGTACCATCTTCCGGCATAATTTCACAGTACTGTACATATAGCCTACTCTACTTATGACCAAATCGTGTTACGACCGGTCTGTCGGGCCCAATCGTGTTCGTAAGTCGACGACTACCTGTACAATATTACTAAAAGAAAAAGACAAATGACCACAATCAGACAGGTAATGTAGCTATTTCCCAACCCAAATTTCAACTAATCAAGGCGTTGAATTAGAATTAGACACCAGTGCATTAACTTTTCATAATAATGACAGATTCATCTGTGGGCACAGGTTAGGGTAGGGTCAAGTAACTGATCCACAAACATCAGTCATTCGTTTTAGAAAAAACATCTTTGTGTGTATTAAAAATATACAACACTTTACAATGACCCAGACTCTGGTGATTGGAAAATTAGTTTATCCTGTACCCTTCGGTGGTACAGAGTTGAGAAAAATATATTTACATTTTTATCCGTGCCAAAGTCAGTGCTTGACTACATTACCCATCAGTCCCAGCATACCACATTGTGACCTGTTCTCACTGAGCACTCAGACCTGCTCTGTGTTGACCCTAATTAGCATCGCTACTTAATTCCTGCTTTCTCTAGATTTTCTTGATTAGAGTTTGTGAATGTGTGTATGTGGCAGTATATGTTTCAGAATGACACCTTCCTTCTATTGTGTTAGTATTTCTGGTGATTTGTTGTTTGCACTACACTTTTTCAACAATATCTGTACATGCATCTGCTTCTTCAGTAACCTGACTTGACATATCTGACTATCTTTAATCACCTATGAAGGAACTGGTTCTTGGAATTGCTTGTTAGAGCTCCAGAGTTCAGACCCAGATTTCAGTAATGCTGCTTTATTACAATATATGAAACTGAAAGCACTTGCATAGATGAAATATAATTAAAACTGAACTACATTTGTAAAAATGCTTTGTTAGCAGCCACATTGTTACCCAGCCACACGAAAAAAAAAAAAAAGAAAAGAAAGGGAAGCCTGACAAGAAACCTGCACAGACCACAATTTTCAAGGCCGACTTTTTAGTAGCACATTTAAAAAAAGACAACCGGTCTCATGTTTACTGATTAAAAAGCAAGTGAAACACTAGTTAACCATGTTATCTTGCTACATAATCTGTGCAGTCGCTCCACATTTGCTAGCTAGATCATTTGCTTTAAAGGTAACCTAAGAAAACATACAAGTACAAATGACCGGCGTGTCTGTCAGGAAACTTACGCAACCATACGCAAAATAATCCAGAGGGTTACATTTGCTAACTCCCTGTTACCTTGCACACAATTTACATCTAATCTCCAGAGTTTGCTAATGCTATCTTAAAAAAAACTGCTCAGCTTAAAGAGTGCTTTCATGTAAACTCCAATATGTAAAGTATTTTTATTACACATTTCAGATTCCAAAGTTACGTAGGCAATTTTTTTTTTTTAGGGCTAGAGGGGTTGCACAACTGTAACTTCTTTGCTTCTTATGTTTTAGGAATAAGCTTTTTTTTATTTGTATACATGCATGCTATATACAGTACAATTTAAGGGCCATATTCAAAAGATAGAATGCTTTTGTTGAGTCTTTGGGCTTCTTAAACAGCATTCTACTTTCTAATATGCATATAGAAATTCTCATTATTTATATTAATAATATAAATTGTTAATATAAATAATACTATTAATGAGCACTAATATATTCATTTATAAATAAAATTATTCATATAAATAATATAAATTACAATTTCGTATTTTACATGCCATTCTTATTTTTTTCAAATGATAATATTCTTACATTGTATCTTATTTTACGTATAAAATATATATAAGGGCTAATATTTAATCATAATAAATTGCATGATTGTTATGAGTTAACTTGTAATTAATTGCAACATTTTTATCTGCTCTAAATGTACCTTAAAAATGAATACTATTAAAGTTTTTAATACTCTAATCAACATGGGTATGGACAAATATTGATGCTTTATGCAAATGTATGTTAATTAGTGAAACCAAACTCACCATAGAGCATGAAGACTAAATATTCTTGTAAATGGTTTAAAGTAATTATGGTGTTTTAATTTTACGTAAATCATCAGGACACCAAACGGAACATGGTTCCACACGGACGGTTTTATTTGCCGCATGTGTGCATCATGGCGGATTGATTGGCGCTTGATTTGAGACTTGGCAAATGAGTACAACAAATATTTCGTGATCCAAAATTATTTTTTGGTGGAGTTTATTAGTTAAGAAGGAACGTCACTGCATTAATCGAGCGTTAATAAAATTAGTGCCGTTGAAATGAATTTGCTTTTAATAATGTGTTCATTTTGACAGCCCTAATATATACATATACATATAAGATATACGAAAAATACAACAAAGGACACCCAAAACTGTTGAGCAGATAGAATCCCGTATTAGACACATACAGTATGGGACAACATTCCTCTCCCAAAACTTCAGCAACTGGTCTACTCAGTTTCCAGATGTGTACATACAGAAGACATGATGCTAAACAGTGGTAAACTGCTCCCAAATCTTTTTTTAAACCTGTTGAATCCATCAAATTCGAATTCACCTTATTGTTTTCTTAAAATGGTATATATTCTCAGTTTATACAGTACATTACATTTTTTTTATTTTTATTTTTTTTGTAAATAGAAAATGTGTAGTGTAAATGTGCAAATCATTGTATTCTGTTTTATTTACATTTTGGAATTGGGGAATATATACAGTATATATGTTTGTATGTTTGTATCCATTCAGTCTTCTTCAGTATATTATCAACTGTGTCCAGAAATTGTTTCAAATACATTTATAATACAATTTAACTAAAAAAAAAAAAAAAAAAAAAACTAGACATGTTTGAACTGTTTGTTTAAATTCACTTGTACCCATCAAAAAGAACTAAAAAAAAAAAAAAGAAAAGAAAAAAAAAAATCAAAAGCCCTTTTGACTCTTTCTTTTAACCTCAATCACAAGTATGTTTCTTTCCCTTTTGTTGTTTTTCTCAGTCGGAGCAGGCGTGCCAGGTTACTTTAACTCTCTCTAATGGTGGTGTGTCATCTCTCACTCTTTCCCTCCTGCCTAGTGGAGAAGCAGGCAGTACTGCAGAAAGCAGTCTCCTGGGAACGCCACATGTCTCCCTCTCTTCCGCCGTCTCTTTCGCTCCTTCCAGTCCACCTCTTTTGTTTTCTCTTGTGTGCTTATGAGACTTCTCTCTTCTCATAAGACTTTATCTACTCTCTCTCTCTCTCTCTCTCTCTCTCTCTCTCTCTCTCT
>JAAIIK010000091.1:455355-474816 GCA_014706435.1 Silurus glanis | reverse complement strand
TTATCTTATCTTATCTTATCTTATCTTATCTTATCTTATCTTATCTTTAAAGTTGGATCACACAACTGTATAGGACGCACTTGGATGTGGTGGCATTCAGTTTCCCTTCACAACTTGGAGACCCAAATCTGTTCCAGCATGACAATGTTCCTGTGCACAACTCCAGCTTTATAAAGATATTCTTTACATGGGTTGGGGTGGAAGATCTCCTGCTATAGAGCTCCAAACCTATTGTACACATGTGGGATGATTGTGAATGCTGACTGCACCCCAGGCCTCCTCACCTTCTCACCTACATCAGTACCTGACTTTACTAACAGCCTGGTAGCTAAATGAATCTCCCCCACATATCTTATGGTCAGTTGTCAACTTTTGTCCATACATACATACATACATACATACACACACACACACACACACACACACACACACACACACACACACACACACACACATTACCTATTACCAAATATCAGAACCTCAACAATAATAATAATAATAATAATAATAATAATAATAATAATAATAATAATAATAAACATATATTAAACATATAGATTCAAACAACTGTAATTTATAGTGAATCCGCACATTAGAATATTTTTAGGTGGAAACTGGAGAAACCAGAAGGAACCACAGAGAACATGTACAGAAAATCAGCACAGACGGCTTCCCGGAGACTCTGGAGGTGTGAGACATCGGCTAATTTCATGTAAATCAAGGAATTGAATAATTAATTTCACAACTTATTACATTATATATTCATGGTTTTAAATAAAATAAAATAAGAATAATAATAAAAACTAATAAATTAATAAATAATTACATACATACATACATACATAGTCTAAGATTCCAGAAAATAACCCTGTATAGCTTGAAGACACTGAGTTTGTGTAATAATTAATAACTCATCACAGAAAGTAATGAATAAATCCATCGCTGCGTTTTTGCCTGAAGCTCCTTTTCTTCAAGCCTGTTTCTTCTTCTTCTTCTTCTTCTTCTTCTTCTTCTTCTTCTTCTTCTTCTTCTTCTTCTTCTTCCATTTCTTTCACACCTTATATTAGAAACTTGCTTAGAATTCACAAAATATACATTTGATGTATATTTAAAAAATGGGTTATAGAAAGAAAAAGAAAATTGGAAGTGGTACTATGTAGTAACTGGTGACCCATAGTGGACTATGACACCTCAACTTTGCAGCCAAAGATCATTAAAGATTATTTGGAGATTGAGATTCAGTCATGGATTTTCAGCAGGAGCGATCACCAGGAATTGGCCATTTTTATACAATAAGGATTGGTTTGAGGTCAACATGGAGGTGTTAGCATGACTAAAACATCTGTAATCACATTTATAATCAGGAGAAACAAAAACAAAAAAACCTCTGGGGAAAATATCCCCAAATCATTCAGAGCAGTCATTGTTCATTAGATGTCAATGATGTCCCATGTGTGTTTAGTGTCTGATCATCTGTATGGGAGATGTTGCACAGACAGTCAGTTTGAATAGTTGCTTAAAGAGCTAGTGCTCATTATGGCCACCATTCATCCAACAATGTGTATTATGTGTGTCTACAAGTAGAGCTGATGTACCAATGTGTGAACTCACGTGAAAAAATAAACGACATTCCCTACAGGTGAAATCTGAACATGCGAAAATAAATAGATCACGTGCAAATAAAATGGTGAAAATAATAATGAGGTAAAAAATCAACTGTGAAAATTAAAACATGCTAAAATAGATAAATGCTCAAAAGTGGAAATAACACATTAGAAATATGAATGTGAAAATTCGTTAATCGTGCTGAAAAAAACAACAACAACAACAACGTGAAATCAAACGAAATACAAATAAACCGAGCAAACAACAAAAAACGTTTAAAAAAAATAATAATTTGTGAAAAAAAATGTGAAACAAACAAACCATCAAATGAAACGTAAAAAGAAATGAACTATGCTGTGTAATAAATCTCATCTGAAAATAGAAAGACATGCATTCCAAAAAAAAAATCTAATATTAATGTTATATAGAAATAAAATTATATAAAAATAAACATTTTTTTTTTTTTACCACAAAACAAAGAAATGAATGAAATTATAATTTCATGAATAAAATACATTTTATGGAAGTAACAATAATTTAAATAAAAACAGATTCATAAATATAAATGAATCTATAAATATAAAATGAAATATAAATAAATAAATAATAAATGAATAATGAATAAAATCACGTCAATTTCATAAAACATTTTTTTTTTTTTTTTTAAGTATCATTAAGTATTTTGTGAGTGAAAAATATGAAACCTCATTAAACTTCCAGATCAGGCTTGTTAGAGGAGAAAGATCTTCTCGAACTGACACTATGTGCTCTGTGCAAGCTGTAAACAATATAAGTATATAATAAACTTCACATAATCCATTTATACTAATAATCAATGTGTATGAATGAATCCAGTTTCCGGATTTGATTGAACAACTGATAAAGTGATGAGGAGAATAAGATCCTATGCACAATTTATAAAATGAAATAAATGCACAGGTCTGTATGGACAAAATTATTGGGACACCTGACAAAGTTGGAGGCACACAGTGTTTGGATGTCACAGCATTACATTTTTCCATCACAAACCTGCTCCAGCATGACAATGCCCCTGTGCACAAATCCAGATTCATGAAGATATGCTTTACATGGGTTGGAGTGGAAGATCTCCTGCTATAGAGCCCCAAACCTTTTGAACACCTTTGGGATGATTGTGAATGCTGAGTGCACCTCAGGCCTCCTTACCTTCTCACCTACATCAGTACTTGACTTTACTAAGAGCCTTAGAAAGCATGAAAGAATCTCCACAAGCAAGCTTGAAAATCGAGTGAAACATCTTCCCAGAAGAGTGGAGGCTATTATAACAGCAAATGCTGATTCACTGTGGAATGAGATGTTCAAAAAGCACATACAAATGTATACGGTCAGGTGTCCACAAACTTTTCTTTATAGAGTGTATTGTTCACTATCTAAAGAAATAAAAAAAAAAAAAAAACTTTCCTTTTAAGGTCAATGCAAAAATTGTCTGATCGTTTTTGCCGTTTTATTTGTATTTGTTGTAGTTGCTGATGGTATCTGTTAAACAGCTCAAGGTAATGCTGAAGACATGCTGCAAGGCTGATAACAGTTAGAAAGATTACAGCAATGTGATACCACAAAATGTGTCCATGTATGAGAGACGGTGCTACAGTAAACATATAAAACAGGAAGATAAACAGTGACTTCTAGAGGCCAAACGCTGGTAGTGCAGCAAAACAAATTTGAATGCAGAGGTCAGGGACAGGGGTTATGTTCAGGCCTGGAGAGGCAGAGAAATGCGAAAGTGATGAGATTTCATTGACATACAAGTTCATTGCTGATGAAGTCAGAAAAGATGATTACATTTGAAACAATGTTGTGTTTTAAAGCCCTTAACATTTCTATAAAGCTATGAATGTCATTATAGCTGGATTGTACCAAGTAGTTCATTTGAAATAAACACATGTGCATCTCAAATATATGCTTGCGTAAATGGTTCCAGTATAAATGATCTCTAATACTTCCTGCATTTGTTCATAGTGACATTTTACCAGTACCACCAGGTGATTGTTTTTTATAAAACTTGAGCTACACAAAACCTTTTCCACTTTAATACAACTCTTTTCCTTACAATTGATATTATTGATATAACTTGAGGGAAACGCTGACATGAACCTTTTGGCAAATTTGATCGATTTTAAATCAAATCCATCAGATTGTCTTCTGATCACATGCTTCAGTAGAGGACATTGGACATGAGGGAAATCTAACCTTTTTACAGGCAGTTCACACAATCGTCTTACAATCTAGAAATAGATCTGTATTTTTTATATAAGATTTTGTTTTACATATTTAATTCTTCAAAGTAGCCCTCTTGTGCATTTACAGTATGACTGCTTTGCACACTCTTGGCATTCTCTCAGTCAGCTTTATTAAGTAATAACCTGGAATGGTTTTCCAACAATCTAAAGGTGTTAAGTGCTTGTTAGCTGCTTTTCCTTCACTCTCCAGTCGATCTCATCCCAATCCATTTGAACTGGATTTAGATTGGGTGATTATGGAGGCCAGGTCATCCGTTGCAGAACTCCATCACACTCCTTCTCGGACAAATAGCTCTTGAGAGGTCTGGTTCCTCTCAAGGTTTCTTCCTCATAACATCTAAGGGAGTTGATCAGCCGTGGCGACTGTGGCAAGGAAAAACTCCCTTAGAAATAAACTTGAAACTTGACTTACATAACCTAGAAGCATGTTTGGGCTAATTTTCCTGTAGAAAAACAAATGAAGGTCCCACTAGGTGCAAACCAAATGGGATGACGTAGCTGCAAAATGCTGTGGTAGCCATGCTGGTTAAGTGTGCCTTTAATTTAGATTAAATCACCAAAAGTGTCAACAGCAAAGCAACCCAATCACCATCATACCTCCTCCTCCTCCATGCTTTCCAGTGGGAACCACGCATTCAGGACCCATCCGTTGACCCTCTCTGCAAAAACACTATGGTTAGAAACAAAAATCTCACATTTGTACTATTGAGACCATAGTTTTCCACCAATCTAATGTCCATTCCGTGTGTTTTTTGGCCCAAGCAAGTCTCTTATGTAATGGTTTCTTTGCTGTAATTCAACCATAAGAGCTTGACTCATGCAGTTTCCTCTGAACAGTGGATGTTGAAATATGTCTGCCACATGAACTCTGAGAAGCGTTTATGTAAATCGACAGTTCGTGCGGCTGGTAATTCTGAGAAAATATATCCTCTGCAGCAGAGGTAGCTCTTGGTCTTCCTTTCTTGGGATAGTCCTCATTGGAGTCTGTTTCTTCAAAGTGTCTGATGGTTTTGGAGACTGTACTTGGGGACACATTTTAAAGTTTTGATAGGCTAATCTTTATTTCTTAAAGTAATGATGTAGTGTCTTTTCTCTTTACTTAGTTTACTTCTTTGAAGTGTTTCTTGAAATAATATCGATTTGTACAGTAGTTGTAGTAGCACTAACAGGGTTATTGACTCTGTACTCACCCTTTCCTCTGCACAAGACAACTGATTGTCTAAAGCACATTATGAAGGCAAGAAATGTCAGCAATGAACTCTTGACAAGGCTCACCTGTGAATTAAAAACCATTCCAGGTGATTACCTCATGAATCTGTTCATGAGGCCATGAGTTTTTCATGCTGTCATCAAAGATAAATGTAGCTACTTTCGACAATCTAAAATATAAAACCTATTCTGGGTTGTTTAACACTTTTTTGTTAAATAGTAATAATGGCATACTTGTTTCATAGTTTGGATGTCTTCAGTATTAATGTACAAAAAATAAAAAAATAAAGAAAAAACGCTGAAGGAGGTGTGTCTCATATACTGTATATATTGGGCACATTGTCTAGCAAGGGCCTGATGGCTTACTTGCCATTTCTGAAGCAGTTTTGTTACAGTGTTGGGTTGCTGGCCCAATGCCCACCCTCCTCCTTTCACAGTCGGGCTTAGGATCGTCCATGGTGGAGTACTTTACCCCCATTCCCACAAATAAGCACCTATGAAGGGTCAATTTATATATGACCATACATATACATATACAATGATATATTTCATATGTAAGACATATAAAAATATTCTACTGTCTGAGGAGAATTGTTATATAAAACTGAAGCATGTACAGTAAGTACCAAGTTACAGTTGTAATGAATTTGAAATTGTACTGCAGGTTGTCCCACATTATATGTTTTTGCCAAAGGTACAACATTTTAGTGGTCAATAACAAATGGTCATGACATTCCTACTTAAGAATGTCAAAAAACTTGCCCTACTAAGCCTTTAGTCCTAGAAACAGCACTCTTACCATCTTAATAACAAACACAAAGATTGAAGTGTGACATGATGGCTTAACCTGAGGCTGCATTACTGTTACTGTCACCCTGAAGTTGATTATATTTGAATAATTTCACGTTTTAATAATCTCGTACGACAGAAATTCCTCAGCACTTATTACACTAAATTTATTACCAATAATTACACCTTAGCTTTGGCTACTATCTCTTCCGAGTTTTCTGCAATATGCTTTAGATCTGTATTAACCCCTATAAAAATATGATTAATTATTCTTAAGCACTGGCTATTTATTACATGCTGGTGCTGGATCTGTGATTATCACAAATGTTGAGCTCAGTAGCTCCTAGTTTTATAACCATAATGACTGTATAAGTCTGTAGAAAGAACATTTACTTATAATCTTATACTCCAGTACTCATGTTAGTTCTTAATCTCCAGTGTTCTGTATTGTTGAAAGATTTATGATCAAACTCTTGATGTCACCCAAATGAGGATGGGTTCCCCTTTTGAGTCTGGTTCCTCTCAAGGTTTCTTCCTCATAACATCTAAGGGAGTTTTTCCTTGCCACAGTCACCACGGCTGCTCATCAGGGATAAATGCACACCATTCACCATGACTGTTGATTTCTGTAAAGCTGCTTTGAGACAATGTCTGTTGTGAAAAGCGCTATAGAAATAAACTTGACTTGACTTGACATGCTGGAAAAAAGAACCAAAACTTTCATTTGTAATGCTAACATCAAAGGTCTGCTAATGCTAAAATAAGGCTAATGTCTCTATCTATCTATCTATCTATCTATCTATCTATCTATCTATCTATCTATCTATCTATCTATCTATCTATCTATCTATCTATCTATCTAATCATCTTCCTTCTCTTGGTAACTTAAGGTACTTTTTAGATGTCCCTAATCAGTTCACCAATTCAAGTACTCTTATCCTCTGGCAAATCTTGATAGCCTGCTTTCGGATCATATGCACAAGTACAGTATGAGCAAATTTGCATTGCTCTCAGAATCCTCAAAGCAGCTAAGGCTGATTTGCCACTCCCTGATCCTTGTTAAGCCGCGACCTGGCAAGAAATCGAATGCTACTCCAGGCCTTTAAATAAATATGGCCAATTTAGCTTCAACTGAATCATCCAGGAAAAAACTTGGGTAGATAAACATTCGAGTTCATTTGGAAATATTTTGAAAGTATAAAAAAATAGCAAAACGCCAGCACTATAGGTAATCGACTGTACCTGTATGCTGTCACTTAATACCTAAAACATTGGAACTGAATGAAAGAACAAGTATAATTGAGTTTAACTGCAATTGTAATAAAACCCAAAGTGCTATTGATCAGAATATTTAGAAATAAAAAGCTATCACAAACCAGGTTTGATCAATGCCTTTTATCCTGTTGCCTATAGATCATTAAAGCAATGACAGCAGCTCATTAATACACACACTATATGGACAAATGTTTATTATAACAGCAAATGACCATAAGATCGGCTGGCTTTTTTTAACGTCCCATTCCACATTTAATTTCAGTTTGCAGTTATAATAACTTCCACTCTTCTGGGAAGATGTTCCACTGGATTTTGTGGAGATTTTTGCTACAAGGGTGTTAGTAAAGTCAGAAACAGATGTAGGTGAGGTGAGGAGGCCTGGGGTGTAGTCTGCATTCACATTCATCCCAAAGGTGTTCATTAGGGTTGAGGTCAGAGCTCTATAGCAGGAGATCTTCCACTCCAACCCATGTAAAGCATATCTTCATGAATCTGGCTTTGTGTACCGGGGGTACTTTCATGCTGGAACAGGTTTGCGTCTCCTAGTTCAAGTGAATGGAAAATCGATTGCTACATCGTATATAATTGTTTGCCTCCAACTTTTTTGTAGAAGTTTGTGGAAGAACCACATATGGCTGGATACAGTCCACATACATTCCTAATACTTTTGTCAATGAAGTGTATGTGTAATAGGAAATGACTTTTAATACCAACAGAGAGGGCAGTCGCCTGTATAGGCAGAACAAATAAGTAAAAATGGACGCATTATTGTAGAAAATCTTGGTATATGGTATATATGGTGTATTAACAGTTATATTATTACACTGTAAGATAGATATCTATACCTAGTTGTTGTAATGGTGTTTTAAATATAGCACTATGCTGAATAAACAGAGATTCTGCAGGTTGTTGCCTGCCAGCTTTGCTTTCTTTCTTGGTGGTTCAGATAAATCAACAGAGTAGACACACAAAAGTTAATTCATTAGAAATATGGAAATTCTGCCATTAGAAATGATGCTTCAATGTCCCAAAATGCAGACTACTGACTAATTACTAGTATTAATGCATATAATTGAATAGGCTTCTCTCATGCATTATTTCCTTCCTGCCATCCTCTTATACTGATTCAATACAGTAAATGAACACTGAGTGACATTCAGATTGCAAAAGGGCTACAGATAGAACAGCAAGCTCTCTGAACAATCATCAGATTCAGGTTATGGTTACAATAAGACCACATAAACATGCTGAAATTCTCAATTCCTTATTGAACTGCGGTGTTCGTCCTTTAATATTCTTTCTAGCCGTCCAATTTTCACTCTATGCAACTAAAAAGCTCTGAAGAACTTCAAAAGTCTGCACAAGAGAAATTTACTACTGCACAAGTCTTTATAGCACAAAGAATTCAATAAGTACACTGATTGCACAAATAATACTGCATAACTGAGTTACATCCAGGCTAATGTACAGCATGAGCAGAGTCCGTACAGTAAAGGAACATCACAGCGCCACAAGGTGGAGTTATAAACACAGACAATGGAGAAGCACATTCAGGACATTTCATTCTAATGCACTTTACAGAGA
The DNA here is from genome assembly GCA_014706435.1 of Silurus glanis. NCBI lineage: Eukaryota > Metazoa > Chordata > Actinopteri > Siluriformes > Siluridae > Silurus > Silurus glanis. The sequence continues at coordinate 466,075 of JAAIIK010000091.1, read as the reverse complement.
ATGGATTTATATATGAATGCGTGTGGATTTATATTTATATATGAATGCGTGTGGGCCTGCTTTATGCTTTACATAGTCTTATATACAATGGTCCATAAATGCACATTAACAAACCAAAATAATATTAATAAATAAATCAATAGCAAACGAGAAGACATAACAACAAAGCTTGAAACCACAACAAATCAGTAGACATAAACATGGTAAAAAAAAAACAACAGCAAGTCAGAACGCATAAATATATAAAACAAGAACGAGCTGGAAGTCGTAAAAGAACTGAAAATGCAACAGAAAACTCAGAAAGCAACAGCCAATGAAGCATGAAGGCCAAAAAACGCCACAACAAACCGGATGCAGAAAACTAAAATACATAACAGTAAATCAAAGGCATAACCAACCCAAACACACAGCAGCAAATCTGAAAACACAAAAATGGGCAAATTAAAAATGAAAAAAACAATAATAAAAAAAACCCCAACAAACCCAAACACACAGAAAATCAGACAACACAACAACAAACCTAAAAACATTTTGAAGCATTAATTTTAAAAGCACAACAAGAGGAACAACTTATTGAACATCACATGCTCATGGTTGACTGCCTAGTCAAAATGTAATGTCTATTTTTAGATATATTGCCAAATATGTATATTATATTATATAGCAACTTTGCATTAAATACAATTTTAGTTAATTATTTTAGTTAGGCTAAATAGCGAACAATTAAAAAAAGGATCAAACTTTATTTTTTTGTGATATTCATATGCTGTGACCATTATGTTTAATATTTATTTTAGTTTTGAATTAATGCTGATGTGTTTGTTGTGGCATTTTGATTTGTTCATGCGTTTTGCACTTCCAGGCCACCGAATTATTACTTTGGAACAGCAACAATAGTACTAATAAAATAATATATAATATTTTTTTAAAAGGGTGAAAAGAGAACAAGCGCCATGTTGATGATAGGCATTTGTTTACCGTTAGAGTAAAGAGTCAAAACAATCCATGGTAGAGGACTAAATTCTGGGAAATTTGGTATCACGTGACCTGGTGAGATCAGAATAATATCATTAGTGTTACAAATGAACCTCAGTCACTATAGTCCACGTGAAATAAAACAAGGCTACGCTAATAGACGAATATTTGGTCATCCCATTTTGTAATGTTTATACATACAGTGTGCGTATAAGTGAAATACCAGATGATTAGTCTTTTGAAACCTGAAGAGATGTTTGAAGGATATTCGTTCAAAATTGTTGTAAATGCTTTCACAGCAGAAACCCTAAATGGTTTTAATTCAGGTAAAGTGTACAGCTGTCCGTGACTCTAGGAGTTACAGTATTTGGTGAAAATAGGTTCTCTGATTTCAAGGGCAGCAACAAGGAGGAACAGGTAAAGGTGGTACCATTATAGAAAGAACTTGGGTTCTCATGTAGGTTTCATCAAGTTTGCCCAGATTCCACTCACCTAGATGGTGGTGTATTTAGTTCTGACTGAGTGGAAAGGATTTATTCTGACGTCTGAAGTAACCAAAGATGATCGAAGCATTGTCCTTTCAAAACTACTGGAGCGAGCTGGACTATCTCTAGTTGTTAGACGCATTATCTGACGGTGCTTCAGTGGTCCGCTGCTTGGGACACAAGATCTTTGTGAAAGCCCTTCGGAAGCTGCTGTGGCAGAGAGGGTACAGGAATGGGTTGATGGCTGAGTTGAGCCACAGCAGCCAGAACGTCACTTCGTACCAGTGGTGTGATACGCAGTTCCCCCTGCAGGCAGCGCGTATGATCATCAGCAGCGTGTACGGCGCCCAGCACACAGCAAACACGCACACGATCACAGCTAGCGACTTTGCGATCTTCTTGTCCTGAATCAGGCGCGTACACTGAGTGCTCCGAAGGGTCCGTGTGTCGGTGCGTCCTGCCGGCGTCGAACAGTTCTCACCTTCTGTTTCCGGCTTCTTCTTTTTCATGAGAGAGCTGCGGCAGATGTTGGGGACCAAGCGAAGCCTTTCGCGCTTGGGAGAGGTCATGGGACGAATCTTGGGCAGGCATGAGTCCTGCTGGTAACGGAGCCTCCTCTCGCGAATGCTGCGGTATATGCTGAGGTTGAAGAAAGCCACGGAGAGAAAGGGGAAAAAAAACTCAAGCGTGGAGGCAGAAAGCAGGAAGTACCAAGTGTGGAAGAACTCAGCAAAACACTCGTCTTCAGGAACATGGCTCTCTCCAGTCACTGCTTCCCATAGCAAGATGGCTGGGCCGTACAAAAGGAAAGCCAGAACCCACACGGCGGCCATCTTGGCGAGTGCGCTGCGGGTCATCCCTTGCCTCGCCCGGTATGACACCTTAAATCATAAATAAGAGCAAAAACAAGAGAGAAAAAAATGTGTATAAAACACTAGAACTAAAATAATTTAACTGACAATCAACATGCAGTATCTCACAAAAGTGAGTACACCCGTCAGATTTCAGCAACCATTTTAGTGTAACTTTTTAAGAAACAATACTATAGAAATGAAACTTGGATATAATTTTGAGTAGTCAGTGTGCAGTTTGTATAGCAGTACAGATTTACTGTCCTCTGAAAATAACTCAATATACAGCCATTATTGTCTAAATAACTGGCAACAAAAGTGAGTACACCCTCAGTGATAACAGCTGTACGTGGTGTAACCGTGCAAAGCCACATGTCGTATTCGTCATGTTTATGTTTTTGTCTGGTGTCTTGGTGCTTTGAGTACAATTCTCTCATACTGACCACTGGATGTTCAACATGGTACCTCATGGTAAAGACTCTCTGAGGATTTGAAAATTAGTATTGTTGCTCTCCACAAAGATTGCCGAGGCTATAAGAAGCTAAAAAGCCTGCAAACAGTTTGCTGAAGACAACCTGTCCAAGAGCATGCACTACTGGAACCATGTCCTGTAGTCTGATGAGACTAAGATAAACTTGTTTGGCTCAGATGGTGACACCCTGGTGAGGAAAACCAAGAAAATTAATTAATTAACCCTAACCCTAACCCTTGCCTACAGTCAAGCATGGTGGTGGTAGCTTCATGATCTGGGGCTGCATGAGTGCTGCTGGTACTTTTGAGCTGCGATTTATTAAGGGAAACATGAATTCCAACATGTACTGTGACATTCTGAAGCAGAACATGATGCTGTTCCATTCAGAAACTGGGCCGAACGGCAGTTTTCCAACAAAATAACGACCCCAAACACACCACCAGGCTGACAACTGCCTTTCTGAGGAAGCTGAAGGTGAAGGTGATGAGGTAGACAAGTATGCCTCCAGACCTGAACCCTATTGAGCATCTGTGGGGCATCTTCAAGCGGAAGGTGGAGAAGCAACATGTGTCTATCATCCAGCAGCTCTGTGATGTCATTATGGAGGAGTAAAAGAGGATCCCAGCAACAACCTGTGCAGCTTTGGTGGATTCCATGCCCAGGAATGAATGCAGTGCTGGATAACACTGGTGCTTATACAAAACACTGACACTTTGGACACAGTTTTGACATGTTCACAGGGTGTACTCACTTTTGTTGCCAGTTATTTAGACATGAATATGGATATGAATATAGGATTATCAAAATAGTTCATTTCAAAATAAAACTGCACAGTTGAGTCAATATAATGTAGGTCAATGAGTGCAATCATTTCCAAGTAATGACCGGCTGAGCGTTACAGGTAAACAAATCCAAACCAGATATCATGGCAACCCTCATAAAAAAAACTGCTGATTCAGATGATGGGTTTGTGCAGGAGCTTCTCAGGAATCTTCTAATCATAGAAAAAAATAAGTGGAAAAAAAAAAAAATGAAACGGATAACTGATTAAACAGTAAACACTTGGGTATAACCTATAACACACCAGTGGCAGGACAGGAGCTAGTTAGTGATTTTTAGCTATGAAAAAAAAAACACCATGTCTTCCACCTACAGGATTATTGTATTAACAAGATAACAAAGGACAAAATTTAATGTATTGTTACATGTATTTTGTAGAACTAACCCGCAATGTATTTTTGTACTTTACAATTTGTATAGTAATGTCAATATTTTAATGACAGCCATGTCCCTAAAGTCAATAAAGTCTGTGAAAATGCCATTTAAGTTGTCAAGATCCGGTGGGCTACAGATTTGTTTTTGTTTTCCTTTTATTGTGTTCCCCATTTTCCCCCACCAGATGTCGCCAGAGTGCTTCCCAGTCCCTGATTAGCTCCTATTGTTTCCACCTGTATCTTGTTAGCTCTGAGTGTATTTAAAGTAAAGGTCGACCGCTAATCATAGCTAGTTTGGCTCGTGCTTGCCGATAACTGATTAATCAACAGACTGTTTTTTAAATCCACTATCCATTTTAAAAACTTGATGTAAAATAAAAATAAATGTAATTTAATTCTCGGGCCTTTGTGAAGACATTGAAAGATGGCCATTTTCAACAGGACTGTATTTATGTCAAATTGTAAGGCTTTAAAGTATGTCAATTTGCAGCACTAACTGAAGTAAAATATTTTAGAAGTATTGTTTATTTGTTTCAACATTTACAATTTTTTTAAGTGAATTTTAATTTTGTCTGTTAACTATCAACTAGCACTATGAATTAACATGAATGAGGTACAGCGTGTAGTCTCACATGTTAAAACAAACAGTACGTCTCGTTAATGATTGCCTCTAATAGCCGCTCTCGAACTGTATAATGACAGAAGACCTTCTCAGGCGCTCCAGTGCAGACGTGACCCGGAAAAACTATCGGTATGGATTTCTGCAGAAAGATCAACTTGAGAAAAGTTCCTAAAAGACTTGAAAATTTATTTCTTTTTATCCAAGTTCCCAAGGAGTTTTGTTCTTTCTCCTTTTGGAATTGTGGACTTTATTTTGTTCTGCCTTTCATATATATATATATATATATATATATGTATGTTTTTTTTTGGAGATTTTGAGAATTATATTTGCTGTTTTATTTTTAGTGCCTTTTTGGCCATTTAACCTCTTGCCCACATGGCCAATATCCCATTGTTTGGAGGTGTTAATGTTTAAACATAGAGTAAATGAAAAGGTACAAGAGTAACCATGACTAATTATAAATAATTCTTATGTCAAACATCGATTTTAGATCACAGTTTTTCAAAGAAAAACATATAACGAATGTATTTGCTGAATTTGTGTAAGACACCAACAACATGCATAAAAAATGCAGTACTTACACTATTATTGTAATAACGAGTCACAAGTATCCACTGCTGCAAATCCCCGTTTATTTGGAGAGATAAGGGTCCACTGAACAACATGCCGTAAAGCATTTTTGCTCAGAACAACCGATTGTTTTGTAATTTAGATGGTTATTCTTTTGTTTACGTCACAGTACTTCGAATGGTGTATTGTTTGTATATGTTTTGGAATAGCTTTCGCCTAAAAAAACGGCATCTTGGTGGTAAAAAAAAAACACAACAAATATGGCTGGTAGAATATAGTGTAACAAAACAAATGATAGCAGACACTAAAAAAAAAAAAAAAAGGCAAAGACGGGCAGAATCTCGGGCCCGAGCGTCCACTCTCTGCATGTGTGGTGGTGGTTTGTTATGCACCACCTATTATTTTAAACCTTTTATTTCCAGCTAGGAGCATTATGGAAATTTATATTCAAGGCACTTCCTCTAACTTATCTTTTTAAGCAATATAAACTGCCCAGAGATATCGAAATTGTGTATGTAGCCCACTTTTTCCAGGAACTGTTAATATTTACATTTTTGGTAGGTCATTTTCATCCGAGTCCCGAAAGTGGTGGCGAAGACTAACAGGTTAAAATGAAAAACAAATGTGATTTTCTGATATATCACAGTTTGTCTCTGCATTAGGGTTCACACACCTCCTTATGGCAGATGCTAGAGCTCCTGCATTTCATGTAGTCGACCCTGGTTTGAGCCCAGACCCTGAAAGAAGCTGTATTGATTGACAAACCTTATAGGGTGGCAGGCAGGCCCCACCCTCTAATAGGGCATGTTCTGACAATACGTGATGTCAAATATAAACTGTTACCATAGAACCATAGTAAGGCTAGCAAGCTTCTCAATGGCATGCAGTGGTTAAAGACAAAATGCAGGTGCATATACTCAGCATGTTGTGTATTAGTGAACATTTTATCATTGTACACCAAGTACAACCAAGTCCATACCCAAACGGAGACAATTTGTATTAGAAAAAGTTGAAAATGTACCGGGAACACAAAAGCATGGAACAGGTATCAGGTATTGACAGCAACAGACAGGACAGGGGTGGAGACAGAACAGAAACCAAAACAAATATACATAGTCATAACAAACAAAGACAAATGATATAAAGTCAAAACATAACCAATGAATGCAGCACTTGCAATGCTGAGAAACATGGGAATTTGAGACACGCTGTACTGCCGTTCCCATACTGGCTACTAGTATTTCATTAGAGCATGTCTAGAGACTTCGATAGTGAACTTAATAAGGAAATTCATAAAATGCATGTAATTGCTAATAATGTGAAGCTTTCTGTGTGTGTCTCTCTTGTCAAACCTTAAACTGTAATGTTGGTTTTATTTTTGGCCTTCTCTGCTGACCTAAACTCTCAATCACGGACATATATATTTTTTTAACCCACATATTTGAATATAATTTCGTCCCTAAAGATATATTAAATTATTCTCAATAATCTATTCTTAAGTACACTCTTGTATACAGTTCTCTTTTGCACATTGTACTGTTACATATTACACAGTAGGTTAACTGGTGGCGCTATTTCTTTGTTTTGCATTTTGTGTATCTGTCCCACACTGTCTTTTGTCTGCACTGTTTGCATTCGGTCCACTTTATGTGGTGAGGGCACTTCCATTAGTCCTTAACTCTGTGTTCCGTTATGTAGCTCTATGTAGTGTGATGTAGCTCTATGTTCTTCATGTAGCACCAGGGTTCTGGAAAAACGTCTCATTTTACTGTGTTCTGAGCTGAGTCAATGATATATGGTTGAAATGACAAAAGCTTCTTGACTTGACTTTCATTGCAGTGTTTTTCTCGGGTATGAGGAGTGAGTGTATATCTAATCAGATTTCAGGCAACACATGACGTGTTGCCTGGGTCAAAGGAATCTGCTGTAAGGCCTTCAGAAATTAGCACTTCATGTTGCTTGAAGCTGCTGCTTCAACCAATCAGATTGCAAGTTGCTGACTTTGGGGCCCTCTAGAAGGCGTCCAATCACATCAACATTTTCACGTCCTTTGATTGAACTAGCTAGAGCTTGCAACCCACATGTGTAGCACAAGCTCAAATATATTTGTTGGTTTAATCGATGTTTGTTATTTCCACAATAGCTGACAGAGGAGAAAAAAAATTATACTTTCAAAGACATTTACAAGACGGCCCTTTCGAAAAAAAAAATGTCGTGAGGACAGCCAAAAGAGTTAAGCTTTTTCATGAACCATTTATACTTTTTACACTTTTTTACCCTTAGAATTTGCACAAAAACAATTTGCCCCAGGAAAACCGTAATGTACGGAAAATTGTTTAAAAATTCACAAAAAAACTGGGGTCATTTTGAGGTTAATATCGATGCTTCTGCTAAAAATGATGTATGTAGGCAGTGCAGCTGTGGCTACAGTGAAAGGAGACTTGTTCAATTGTGTTCATTGGGTTTCTTGCTTAAGTAATGGCATTCATTTTCACTGTATGAGATTCCTGTCTGGAATTTGTGATGCAGCGCTTTGATATGCTACGTTTCTCTATAATATTGATGTTTTCTGTAGCCATGGTGTTTTAATGATGGTAATAAGAGGTGGTTTATCTCGGGTAAGACGCCAGAGAATTCACAGCCCACCACTGTTTTTTTATTTGTATTTATTTCCTAACCTCTCTAACATACAGTATTTGATCAGATATATATAAATTGTCCAAATTCAGTCTTTATTGAGACAATGCTCTTAATCATCAGTTGATCAATTCATAATGCAAGAAAATCAAAGCACAATGTGCCCTAAGTGGGTTCTTAACAGCAACAGTATTAAATGTATCTTATAAATTGATAAGTATGCCTTTCATTTGTTAATAAAAAAAAATCAATGTTGTCAAAATGTAATGAAATAAAAGGGATAAAAGCCTCATGTGTGGTCATGGATCTACTCAGAAAGGTAACATCTTGCTTCCTAACCTCGCAATATCCTTTGAAGGATGAGTTCAAAAAGCTGCTCAAATTCAATCCTAATGTAATTACTATAAAATCTTCATGACTAGGTGCCTGTCCATAGTTGGATGAAATGCATCGCAGTGTTAAAGAGGACAAGATTTTATAGTGTGTATGCCAAACAACATGAAATGACATAAGAGTGACACACACACATACACACAAAAGGAAAGTAAAATCTCAAGCTGTTGATTGAAGAGCTCTCAAATTAGAGCACTCACTCTCGAAAGCTCCTCCTAATGACTATATTAAAGAGCCACAGCTGCTGCGTGCCGAGTCGGCATGTTACCTGATGATCTCTGGAGACGGTTTGGACGCTCATTCATATTCATCACGTTTACCTGACCTTTATGAGCTGGGGAGGCGGCATGGCCTTGGGATTTTAACATGTTTTGACCACAGAGTGCTACAATGCCATGTGCGGTGTGATAACGAATGCGTGTGGTGCTCCCCATGCAGATGATGACTCGAAACAAGTTTTTGCCAGTAGATGGAAACCTGATATTTTAACACTGTTCATTAATTTATCTCTCAAAAAAAAAAAAAACACTCGGTCTTTGTCAGGGACCAGGAGTCTGGTGATCCATTTAACACTAGGCATTAGCTGGGACTCTAAATGGAACACCAATACATCATTGGGTTCCATGGTAGGTTTTTTGGAGAAAGGAGGAAGCTGGAGAACCTGAGAAAATCCTACAAGTTCTGGGTCAAATTAAGGACCCTGGTGCTTAAATGCTGTCAGTTATGCTAAGCCAATATATCAGTGAGGTTACTAGTTAATATATTCCACAAAGATTGGTATGTGTTTATTGAACATCCCATTCCACATTTAGTTACATTTTAGGAAGAACCACATTAGCTAGAAGTTAGTTGTCCCAATATTTTTTTTTTGTCTATATACTGTATCTTTACTCATCTATCATTTCTTTATGGACTCCTACAAACTTATGATACTTTTGGTACATGCCCACTATAGTATCCTTCACCCCAATCATAATGATAATACCATTGCCACATCCTTCCATCCAGAACTTATTTGGCTTGTCCCTCTGGGGGAAATGATCTACACACTGCCTATTACAAAAGGATGTAATAGGCAGTGAAAACATGCAAAACATGGAAACATCCTTTTTCTGTACTGGGAGGTGGGAGTTTAATGGTTGCATCAAAATGTGAGTTTGAATCCCAGCCACACCAAACTGGGCCCTTGAGCAAGACCCTCAAGACACTTATGTAAAAAAATAAAATAATAGGAATCTAAAAAATAATCTACATTATTAGTAGAACAAGGACCTTAGGAAACGGTTCAGACTACCGATCAAATCCCGGTAATAAATAAATATCAAAATGTATTATTGTCTAGCAAATATGAAAAGCCTATCAATCCTAAAATTTATTTTCTATAAAGGGAAGAAAGTATATAAACATTATTTGACAATTTGAGTACAGGTTTGTGATGATTTTAATTTAGATTATTAATGGTCAAAATAATTGATTGGTTGTTTTGAAATTACTGTTAAAAATATCATTACAGTTCATTGCAGTCTACTTAATATTAATAATGATGGCCTTAAAAATACTGGTATAGGTGTCAGTACTGATATCCATCATACTGGACTTGAAAGTACTTGGTATCAGATCACAAAGAAAATAAGTGGTCATCCCCACTAGCAAAAGACTGAAATAAACAAGGGAAGATACAGTACTGGTAACACTCCTAGGGGAAAAAGTGTTAAATGCTTGAAAGTTTTCAAAGCATTTATATGACATGGTGAAAATTAAAAATGGATACATCATTCTCCACACCTAGTTTCTCAGAATTCTGTCATCCTTTGAGACTTTTTTTTTTTACGAGCAGTGTTACTAATGTTTGGCATCAGTTTATTTGTTCCCAAAGGTTTCACAAAGCACTTTATTACTATGAAATAATTACACAACTGTAAGATGATCAGCAACATCTGTGTTTGGATGATAAAATCATACATATTAAGAGGTTCTACCCGGACGTAGAGTCCTTTTGAGATTCCTGCTAGTAAAAAAAAAAAAACTTTCGCAGCTCAAATTCAAATGTATAGAAATTCTTACACAATTGGAATATATATATATATTTACACACAGTGGAACATCGATGCTTGCGACCTTGACATTCGCGACCTCGATAGTTTGCGAATTTTTATTTGAAACCAGACTAAGAGTAACTCATGAAAAATCTGATAGGTTGCGAGAAGGTTCGGAGTAACATTTCAAAACGGATTATCGCATTCATTTAAAGTAGTAAATAAAACATTCACAATTTTTTTTTTGAGTTTTCAAAACAGTACATGTACAATTCCCCCTGAAAAAGGAACCATCAGAAGGAGAGTCAAATCCTCGCCACTCGTGAGGGGTCATAGAACGTAACCTTGTGAGTATCCAGGTTGCACTGTGTGTGTGTGTGTGTGTGTGTGTATATATATATATATATATATATATATATATATATATATATATATATATATATATATATATATATATATATGTAG
>JAAIIK010000091.1:429992-451987 GCA_014706435.1 Silurus glanis | reverse complement strand
AGAGAGAGAGAGAGAGAGAGAGAGAGAGAGAGAGAGAGAGAGAGAGAGAGAGAGAGAGAAAACTAAAGTAGACTTTGTCAGGGCGACTGGGTCATCGGATCAGACGGCACTCCTACGACAGCTTTGAAGCTTTTGTAACACTTTTGCGCTGTATTTAGATCCTTACTGCATCAGTCCATTAGATTAGTAGGTGACCACTTACATTAACATAACATTAACATGATGTATTTATACACACACACTCACACACACACACACACAAAATTGTTGAGTTTGTTTTCCCCTCATGTTTTAAATTAAATGACACCAATATGGTCTGTGTCTTAAATGTAGCATGTTGCATGTAGCATGTTGTGTAAGAGCTGTGTGGGTTTCTAGTCTCTAGTTCTTTCTAATAAGCCCCTCCAGCGTTTACACCTGGTTTGTTACTCTATTGTGTGTTCCTATTCTGTGTCCAGACCTTAATTTTTTTTTTTCTTTCTATTTATACCCTGCTGTTTCTTTGTCTCGAGTCTTAGCATGTCTGAACATCTATTTCTGTATATTTCCATTTCTATTTATGCCATTTGGGGAGATGCACTTATCCAAGTGCTTTGAAGATTCATTGAAAACCCTCCAAATACAAAAAAGTAAAAAAAAAAAAAAAAAAAAAAAAAAAAAGTGCTAATTATCTAATATTCGCATTTGATGCGTCACCTCGAGCATCAAATCAATTCCATGATCCACAATGGGCATGAGTCATCTGCATTTACGAGCTTACGAGCTACTGACAGCAAGAGACTGCAACGGCGCGATTTGATATTTAATTTGTATTAGCTGCAGTTTGAGTCAGGAGCAGGTGGATTTACATTTCTGCCAATTTGCTCTTGTCGGTGAGAGATATTCACCCTTTAATGTTTAACAACGAATAAAGCAGGTCTAGTTTAAGAGCCGTCATAATCTCTTAGCATCGACCACACAACCCTTAAGCCACGCCCTTATCGGTTACACCCCTCTCAGACACGAATCTTTCAACCAAGACAAGCAAACGTCCTGTTCCTCGTGTTGCTATACAATCTTCTTCTTCTTCTTTCGGCTTCTCCCATTAGGGGGCGCCACAGTGGACCATCCGTCTCCATACCCCCCTGTCCTCTACATCTGCCTCTTTCAACCCAACCACCTGCATGTCTTCCTTCACCACATCCATGAACCTCCTCCTTGGTCTTCCTCTTTTTCTCCTTCCTGGCGGCTCCATCCTCAGCATTCTCCTACTGATATACCCCATGTCCCTCCTCTGCACATGTCCAAACCATCTCAATCTCACCTCCCTCACCTTGTCTCCAAAACGTCCCACATGCACTGTCCCTCTAATAAACTCATTTTTTTTTATATATTTTTTATTATAAAAACCAATGTAAGAACACAATGAGGAACTGTAGCTCAACTCCACCATAGCAGGTAAACAATTTCACCTATGGGGATGGCACTAATACAACGACTGGAAATAAAGCTTACAAATACTCTTACAGCTTGCACAATCATGGCGTCGTTACTGATTGTAATTTCACGTTAAATAGTTCAATGGTTTTCGGTGGAGTTTATGGTCCTGTTTATGTATGAAAAAAAATAGACATGAAACAGTGGCAGCTTCACAAATATGGTCTACAGACACTATGCCAGAGGAGCTTCACAAATATGGTCTACAGACACTATGCCAGAGGTGCCCAATGCGTTGATCCAGATTAACCGATAGATCGTAAAGGTAGTATGGTTAGATCATGAGCTATTCAAAACAATTCTGAGATCTCTACACTCCTAACACACGGGTCACCACGCATGATCTGGTCATGATATTGCAAAACTCCAGCAAGCTAAGTGACTCCACCACCGCTTCTCCACCTTCCACTTGAAGACGCCCCAGAGGTGCTCAATAGGGTTCAGGTCTGGAGACATACTTGGCCACTCCATCTGCTTTAGCTTCCTCAGCAAGGCAGTTGTCAGCTTGGTGGTGTGTTTGGGGTCATTATTTTGTTTAAAAACTGCCGTTCGGCCCAGTTTCTGTACGGAGGGCATCATGTTCTGTTTCAGAATGTCAAAGAACATGTTGGAATCCATGTTTCCCTTAATGAACCACAGCTCCACAGAACCAGCAGCACTCATGAAGCCCCAGACCATGATGCTGCCACCACCATGCTTAACTGTAGGCAAATCACAATTGTCTTGGTTCTTCTGACCAGGGTGTCACCACGCATGCTGGACACTATCTGAGCCAAACAAGTTTATCTTAGTCTCATCAGACCACAGGACATGGTTCCAGTAATTCATGCTCTTGGGCAGGTCGTCTTCAGCAAACTGTTTGCTGGCTTTCTTGTGAACCAGCTTCAGAAGAGGCTTCCTTCTGAGACGACAGAGATGCAAACCAACTTGTTGCAGTGTGCGGCGTACAGTCTAGACACTGACAAGCGGACCTTCTGCTTCTGCAACCTCTAAAGCAATGCTGCAGCACTCATGCCTCTGTTTTTTAGAGCAGCTTCTGCACCTGACGCAAAGCACGAAGATTAAAATTCTTTGATAGACCCTTGTAAAGTCTGTTCCGAGTGGAACCCGTCTTGGAAAACCTCTGTATGACCTTGACGACTGTACTGTAACTCAGTTTCAGGGTGTTATTGATCTTCTTATAGCCTCAGCATCTTTGTGGAGAGCAACAATTCTAATTCTCAGATCATCAGAGAGTCTTTACCATGAGGTGCCATGTTGAACATTCAGTGGTCAGTGTGAGAGAATTGGACTGAAAGTGCCACATTTTAACTGCCCTAATACAAGATACACAAACTTGTAGGTTCCTGTCAAGCAGACAAAAACATGAACATGATGAATAGGACGTGTGGATTTGCACGGTTACATGACGTCCAGATGTAATCACTTAGGGTGTACTTTTGTTGCCAGTTATTTAGGCAATAATGGCTGTATGCTGAGTTATTTTCAGAGGACAGTAAATCTGTACTGCTATACAAACTGCACATTGGCTACTCTAAAATATATACAAGTTTCATTCTATAGTATTGTCCCATGAGAAGATACTAAAATGGTTTGCTGAAATGTGAGGGGTCTACTCACATAAATAAAGTGGATGAAATTTTTTAGCAGAAGTAAAAACAGATTTTGAGAAATGCAGAATGTCAGACTACAATAATAGTTATCGAAGTTATTGCACATGCAACTAATTATTATTATTGCACTGAGATTATTGCACTTAAAACTCTATAATATGTATTTAGTGGACCAGCTGTTTAACACTCCAGGGGAGGAGTCATATCGTTTGATGGCCACAGGCAGAAATGATCTCCTGTGGTGCATCGTCACTGTATAAGTCTGTTAGTGAAGGTACTCCTCAGACTGACCAGTGTTTTATGTAGTGGGTGTGAAGTCTATCAACAGGATACAGATCATTTTGACTTGGGCATTTTAAAAGTAGCTTGCAAGCCGTAAAAGTGTTAGCACCCTTGCGCTATGCTATATCATGGGGGCGGAGCTTTGTGAAAATGGTTTATAGTGTCTATAGAGCCTTCTTCATGAATCTGGACAGTGATATTGAAGTAGGCTGAAAAAGAATACAAAATAAAAAGAAATTATTCAAATGTCAAACCCGGCTGCCATAATCTTAAAAAATACAACTGATAATAAAAATCTCACCTAATGCATTTTTAAAATGAAATGAAACAAGGTTTTAAGCGATGTTTGTCTTGGCACTTCCTGGTTTGGGCAAGTGCTTGCCAGTGTCCCATCATTTAGACTGCAATGATTCTTGGATTGTCCATAATAAAATATATGCTAAGTGACTGCTTTAACATAGCTTTCATCTCTAAATCAAAAAATAAATCAAAAATCAGAAAGGAATTATATATCGCTTAGCATTATTCAGGTACTTAATGTGTATACAAGTGTACAGGATCCACAGACTAGCAATTCAAACAGTAATTAGGATGTAGGAATGAGGCCCACTTGTGGCACTTGTGAATTTAAGTGTATTAAACATACCCCTTAAAATTACCCACTTGTACTGTAAAACCATAATACTGAGATATTTAAGAGCACTGCAAACTGGAAAAAAAAAGCAACACAATATAATTAGTAGAAAATACTGAGTGTGGTGGATTTGCCTTAGCAACGGCTTCTAAGATGTAGGCAAGCAATTAAGTCATTTCAGTAGAAAATCACTTGACATATTTTTCCAGCGCTTCTTCAGACATTCTTGTAGATCTAGAGCACTTGACAGTTGCTTAGCATCGTCGCGTCTGTCTAACACGTCGCTGTGTAAATGCTGTCAGTGTGATGACCGGCCTGCCCATCCTGACCTCGAAGGGCGAGTTGTTTTTCATCTGCTTTGCTTGTTGAGGTGTGTTATGCCATATTGACTGGCACTGCAGTATGTAGGGTAAATATTAGCAGGGGAAGGTAGCAAACTCATTGCGCACCACATTACACAATCACAGCATGGCCTTACAGCCTGCTTCTTACAAATTCAAATTACAAACACATTCATTCGCGTAAGGATCTGAAAATCTCATCTTATATATAGAAGACATATACATATTTTTACCGGTCAACAATATTGATTATCGTCTGTTTAAACTTTTGTTCTTAGTAGACACGGACCTTCACTAAATATTGCTAACTGTTAACTAGGTTGTCTAAAACAGTGGTCCCCAACCCCTGGGCCACGGCCCGGCACCAATTGACCCACGGACCGTTGCCGGGCCGCGGCCCAGGGGTTGGGGACAAAAATAATATATAACTTACATTATTTCTGTTTTATTTATTATCTGATTCTGAACGGTTTTATTTTGGAAATTTGGAAAACATCTGTCTATGACTCACTCTTGATGCACGTCAAGATGCCTCGGTCACATGTCTTACCTCCATCCGCTACCTTCTTAAAGGGGCTGCTCCGGCCGCTAACACATAATACATTACCGCTAAATTCAAACCCCCAAGCGAGCAAAATAAACAAAAAACAACACAGTGGATTCACGTTTATTATTCTATTTAGAAAATACCAGTTTTTATCGCATCATTTTATTTTGTTGTATTTAACCACCACACCTTAAAGGCCGGTCCGTGAAAATATTGTCTGACATTAATCCGGTCCGTGGCGCAAAAAAGTTGTGACCACTGGTCTAAAAAACACTGGACTATGCTTCCCATAAACCCCCTACGTGACTACTGCACCTGATTCCAATTTACAGCTGATTGCCACAAATATATAGCCTCACCTTTCACAGCACTTCATGGTTGTCGAGTTTCTCATTCCCAGGTTCGGTTTATGTTCGAACACTCAATTGTGGTCGGTTTTCGTTTTGTTTTTTTTGTACACCTGCACTTTATTCGATCAGTTACCCATGCTCGCATCAGGTCCTATCTCGCTCAGTAACGTATCCAAATCCATTTCACGACCCCACACGCTAGACTCTATATATTTTGAAAAACTTGCATGTGTTTCTTTACGAAAAACAAACAAGCAAACTTTTAAAAAAATGTTTTTAATGTTTCATAAAGTGCTTATAATGGAAATCAGATTGGTTTTAATAGAAACTGTAATAGCCCTTATTGCCTTCTCTTAGTGGCATGTTATAACTAATGGATATCATTTAGGACCAAAAGAATGCCTACAGCAACTTGTAGACCATTTGTTGGTATCTACTGGAAACCAATAGGGACCATTAGGACACCATCTAGCATCCACATTTCCAATAGATTTCAACACTATCTTCTTTAGGTTGGTGAAAACAATTGAATGAAACAATTACTTGAAAACCACTTGATAATGCAATACAAATACAATTGAATTGAATTAAATTAATGGCTATCAGCTGTTATCATAATTGATTGTATTTGTAATTAAAAGCATTAGAATTTCTGTGATAGCATTGTTTTTCATGCTAGCTGTATAAATGTAATTCCTTTGTAATACCTTGGTAATTGATTATATTTGTAATGGAAATCATCTGAATTTCTGTGATATATATATTTTTTTTTTACAGTATGTTAGCTGTATAAATGTTTTTTGGTTGAACTGATATTGTTACATCAGTAAATCTATATAAACAATTATAGTAAGCTTCAGTATTTTGTGTGACCTCAACCTAATCATTAGCAGCTCTACATTCTTGAATTATTGCTGGACATAACACCAAAGTTTGTGAATTCTGAAGTTGATTTTACCTGGATAAAATGAGCTCCATGCTAAACTATAAGAAACAAGCTTTCCCCTTCAGTAAATTAGCTACAATTAATACAAATATAACATATTTTTTTGTTACCACCATTGAATTTGTAAATGAACTTAAAAAAAAAAAAAACGTAAAGTGCGTAATGTCTGTTTATATACTATAGCCTAATAAAATTTTGAGAGAATTTAATTTGCTGAACTTTTGTCATCAAACTGAAACTAGGGCCTTTTCTGAATGGAGTTCCAGAAATTCTTCAAAATATTTATCACATTTTAGGAATTATTATTCTTTTTTAAAATAGCATTTATTGTATTTTTTCTTCTTTTTTTAAACATAATGGAAATAACTGAATTAACTGGGAAAAAAAAGAAAAGAGCGAAAAAAAAACAAGATATCATGATCAGCTTGTTATGTAAGTTTGGTATTTTATATTCAAGAATGTTTTGTCAGATTTCTCAAAGAGGTGGAAGGAGGTCATAATGATTTGAACCTCGTGTGACATTGTCAAAACATTTCTCTTGCTGTTTCTCCGCCGCCCATGCATGCTCCTTCTGTGTTTAGTCAACTCCTAACCTCAGAATGCTTCCTGGTATGGTTTGCCTGAGCTCAAGGTGTTTACATGGAAGTTAGATGATGGGAATGATTGATTACGGGGGTAATTATTATTATATTAAAAAACTCAGATGCAGAACCAAGGTATACAATAAGTGTGATATCACGGATTCAGACGTCTGTCCATATCTGATGTCATCCATTTATAAAACCACAAATTAAAAGAATTTATTGGCTATTTTTGAACGTGAACCCAAACAGTGAATCCATTAGTAGGTTTTCAGAATACATCCTGAGCATGAACACAGAAAAATAACAACTGACGCAAGCCTTGTCGTCGCCACTGGTGTTCGAAAGCCAAGGGATCAAAAGTGACTGTGTGCTGTAGGTGGGAGGGGCATACTTTCTTTCTCTCATGTCAATCACAGCAGCACCTGCCAATCATGGGGGTCTGTGATGCAAAAAAGAAAAAAGCTAGCTAGTTCCTTTATGGCTATATATATATATATATATACTAGTCGGGATAAATATGAACACGCTCTGCGTCTACACTATCCTTTTCAATCGTTTCCCGAAAGTTACTTATCCACTGAAACAACTGAAAACTCTTACGTCCCTGTACTGCGCATCATTTCGTCTGCCGTTAATTTACTTCCCGGCTCTTTGAAACGACGTGGCAAAGACTGAATATCATTTTTCGAGGGTCTCCGTTTTCACAGTTTTTCCGTTGACTAAAAAATGGCGTCTCGGTGTGGACCGAATGCCAAAACAGAGAAATAATGCATTTTCGAATGAGAAAACATATAAGTGTGGACATGGCCTTAGTGTGCAAAGGTTGACTGATGTCACATGGTTGCTGTTGTATAAAAGGTGCTTTAGATTTGTCACATTAACAGTGAAATATCTTTTCACTTTTTTTAGGATGTTAGGAAGCTGGGGGACAGAGCGCATGTTCAGCCATGTTACAGCACCCCCTAGAGTTAAGGGTTACGGGCCCGATGAGAGAGAGAACTGGAAGGTGTCTATGAATGGTTAATTGATGAAAGGCCGAATCATGATTACTCATCTACAGTATGCATACATTTGTTTGGTCTCCAGGCAACCGAAACCGTCAAAAAACAACTTTTGAATGCACTGTTCTATAAAGTCGTTTTTGGATAGTAATACTAATGTTCTTTTCTGTCTGGATTCAGCGTGCATAATTTATAAAGTCATTCTCTGTACCAGAACTATGTGACACTCCTAATATTAAACAGACACTTCTGCTTATACAGGTATGCGACCCCGATCTCACTCGTCGTGCAACCCGAAAAAAAAAGAATATAAAGAAATATGAAGTGTTAAGTGGCTCACCGCTCGGGTGACAGAGAGGAACCGGTCGTAGCTGATGAGGACGATGTTGAAGACGGAAGCGGTGCACAGGAGGTAGTCCATCACCAACCACAGCTTACACAGCCCTCGGCCCAGCATCCATTTGCCTGTCAAGATGTAGGGCAAATACACGGGAATACAAAAGGCCCCTGTGGAAAACAGCAAAACAAACTTCAGCACCAAAAACTAGGGGGCATCCCTTTTCATCCAGGTTTCTGTCCATCTAGTTTAAGTGCACATGGTTGTGTTAACCAAGACAAGAAATAACGTGTGATTCCTGAAAGCTTTTGTCATTAATCAGTAAGAATAAAATGTAACATTGATGAGTAAACGGTACATTCATTATTCACCCAGTGCTTTATTAGAAATTTGCGTGCAGATAATATTCTATTAGTTTTCATCCAACTCACTTCAAACAGCTCTGAATTGCCGATAATTCATGTACCAAATTGGTTCTCTAATCATTCCTTATATCCACATATCAAGCTGAAAAGGCATGTTTTTATACCAAAAACTAATGAACCCCAGGCAATGATTTTCATCAGCTTTTTTTTTTGTTGTCGAACTTTGATTTGCCTTCATTTTACTAACATATCACTTTTACCACATACAGTACAGTCGTCCCTCGATTTATTGCGGTTCGAATCTCGTGGTCCCACTTTATTTTTCAATTTGGCACAAAACTATTTTGTTCGGCGAATGGTCCCGATTTATCGCGAAAAATCTAAACTTATAGTGAATTGTTCGTTATTGGGTTTTATGTTGAAATGAGCTAATTTATTAATAAAAATAGAAATAATACTTATTAAATGAAGTAAATTATCTTACATCAGTGCTGCATTCATATTATTCTGTATAACTGTTATGTTATAGTTTTGTGCTTTTTTTTTTTTTTTTTTTTTTTTGAGCCTTGGTGTTTTCTCCCTTCTTTTTTTTTTTTTTGGATTCTCCATTTATGGATTATTCTAATATAATTTTTGTTGTCCACATGGCTATAATTATATGCTTAATATTCCTGAATAAACACCAGAAATGCACTAGATCAATCCTCAGGATTGAAAACTGAAGTATTGCACTGCCATATTTTGCATCATAGTTTATGCTTCGAATGCGTGCGGACAAAAAAAACAAAAAGACACCCGTTTCGATAACTAAGAGATGAGTGTCAATATCATACAGAGAATAGGAAATGAGGATTGCATCATGGCATTCTTACATGAAGCACATTTAATAAATACTATTAAAGCAAACAGGATATGTGCATATTTATCTCATGCATGATAAACACCTCAGTGTGCACCACTAATGTAGAGAATCTAGAGAGCAGGTATGGTGCTGTGCTTAATCCTGGAGTGTCTGCATGCATACAAATGTTAAATTAGTTCATAAGGGCAATGTTTGCAATCCTAATTGATCTGAGCACACGTTACACTTGCCAAACATGCGGTTTAGCTTCAGACATCTATTTCTAGATCTTTTTCCGGACCTTAATCCGTTAATACGCAAATATTGTGGCTGGTCTTTTCTTCCAAAATACATTTCCTTGAGGTGAATCCAGATTAAGCAGGAATTGGCAGATATTTTTAACAGACATATAAATAGAGGAAAATTTGTCATGCAAGCCTTTGAACTGGATTACATTCACAGTTTCTCTTTCACTCAGAGTCTGGGAATGAATTAGTTCGCTGAGCAAATGTATATATCAATACTGTGCAAAATGAAATGCTGTAATATTAAGGATGCTTTCAAAAAGATGTATGTAGTTGTTTATTTTGAGCAATTTACAAAATGCAATGTAAACAAACTGGAGAAATTGAAATGCACTTGGAGTTTTTTTTGGGATCAGATTCAGGTGGATATGCTAATGATCATCAATTTCATATGAAGGTTGAAAAACATTAACTGAAACAGAAACAGCTGTGTAGGAGGCTTTAAACCGGGTGAGGACCAGCCAAACTCTGTGGAAGACAGTTTTATGTCGCACGTCATACACCATGGCGAGACCGAGCACAGCAAAAAGGCGGTTCTACTGAATCAGCAAAGTCTCTCCCAAGTAAAGAGTTCAAAGCAGACTAGGGTTTCAAGATGTGCTGTTCAAGCAGTAGTCAGCCAAGAAAACGAAATGCAGCAGATGAAAGACACATCATGCTTCTTATCTTTAAGAACTGGCAGAAACCAGTGGGACCCAGGTATACTCATCTACTGTCTGGAGAAATCTGGACAGAAGTGATCTTTGTGGAAGAATTGTGGCCAAAAAGCCATACGTCTGACATTAAAACAATGCTAAGTGAAGCAACTATGCATGAAAACATATGGAATGAGGTCTAGAAAACTGGCAGCAGGTGTTCTGGACTAATGAGTCCAAATCGAAAATATTTGACTGTCGCAGGGGTTTATTTGCAGAAAGAATGAGAGCGATACAATAATGAGTGCCTGAAAGCAAAAATAAACCATAATGGAGGTTTCTTGCAAGTTTGATTTCTGCAAAGAGATAGGAAATTTGGTCACCGAATGTTTTCTGCAGCTAAATAAAAACTCAAAACATGCAGCCAATGTCCTTAAGAATTATCTTCAGCATAGAGAAGAACAAACAGTCCCCCCTCAGAGCCCTGAGCTTAACATCATCAAGTCTGTCTGGGATTGCGAAGAAAGGAAGGATTTGAGAAGATCTGTGGGCAGATCTATCCTTTTTAGCAACTTTCAATCTGCTAATTGCTAATTTCCTCTTCTACTTTCAAGCCATTACAGGACTTTAGGACATTTTATTACTACTAAAGTTTATAATGACATTTAAAATTCAGGGGAAGGAAATCATTTTAATGTTTTAGGTAAAGCATTTTATTTAAAATATGCGTCTCGAATAAAATTCCTTTGAATTGCCAAACACTGACATTTTTGGGCTGTTCACAAATGCTGTTATTCCCCATTCACCATTTCTTGGTGATGCATTTTTGTTCACCATTGTTGTAGAGAGTGATCATCTGATTCCTTACTAGTAATTTCCTGGTAATTTATCCACTTTCCTCTAATCTATCTAATCAACAAAGCATTTTCAACTGCAGAAATATTTCTAACTTGATGTATTTTTTTTCACACCATTATCTATAAACTCTATAAACACTTATGTGAGAGAATCCCCGGAGATCAGCAGATTTTGAAATACTCAAACTGGCCTATCTGACACCAATCCACATACAAAGGTTCGGGTTACAAAGCTCACATGTTTTTCACATTCTGATATTTGATCTGAAGATTAAATGTTTCAATGCTGTTCCTATTAAAGTGGACGCTGAGGCTACCCTTACATTTACATAACGTTAAGTTAAGATATATGATATCATGTTAGATAACATGCATGGAAGAATATATATATAGTGTCTGAATTATAAATTAATTAGACTTTTCAAACAAATTTACATTTGCAGGAAATTGCATGTAATATCAAACACATTAATTTCAGTCACGATAATTAAATACAAAAAATGAAAAAATCATGACCTTACCCCTGAACCCCTAAACATAAACTTTAACCTCTTCCATCTGTTCAAAACCTGTGCCGGTCCAGACCACCTTTTTTTTGCCGATTTAAATAATTCATGGACGCATGTATAATAATACATGACTTGTAAGAAAAAAATGAATAAACGTTCATTAAAGGAAAAATGTTCAGGACATTTAAATGTTTCTCATTAATATGAGGAAGCTGTGCTTTTCTTCTAACTAAACTTTAAAATGGCTACAACGAAAGAGACTAGTGAGAGAATGGCTGGTTAGGGTTTCTCTGTCTCCGAAGTTGACTCATTTACAACATTAAATGGATAAAAACATCTTTTTCTTCTTCTTTCGGCTGCTCCCATTAGGGGTCTCCACAGTGGATCATCCGTCTCCATACCACCCTGTCCTCTACATCTGCCTCTTTCACACTAACTACCTGCATGTCTTCCCTCACCACATTCATAAACCTCCTCCTTGGCCTTCCTCTTTTCCTCCTTCCTGGTGGCTCCATCCTCAGCATTCTTCTACCAATATAACTGTCCCTCCTCTATTGTTCATGAATTAGTAAACAAAAAGAAAACACTTTGAGTTGTGCCGTTTGGGTTATTGCAAGCGAATCACCATCCATCGTTGATTAATATACTCTAAACATGAGCAGTTTTGTATATTACATTTCACGTCAACGAAATTGGAGGACATTAGTGATTTCAGCCACCACGTCACATGTTCCCAAGGTCAAAGGTATCAGCCCTAAGCACTTCACAGTGAGAACTGCAGCTTCTTGTAGTATAAAATCCATGCTGCTTGATGCTCTTGCTTTAACCAATCAGGTTGCTGTCCACCGGGGCCATCTAGCAGGCGTACAATAACGTCTTTTATTTAGATGGTCAGAGAGCGCACTAGTCAGAGCTCGCAAACGGCATCTGTAGCAAACTGCACAACACATCCGTGTGGATTTAGTCGGGGGGGGGGGGTTATTCCACAATAACATACACTCAATCTTTATACAAAAACACACAACTTGCCATCATTTCAAATCCCCATGAAAACCATGAAGCATGGAAAAAATGCAAACATACACTTTATGAGGTTTTAAAACTGGACTGTTTTAAAAGCAGATAATCTTCATTTTTTAGCATTTGATTCTAGAAAGTTCACCTGTGCTGATAAAATTGCCAATTTCTGAGTCATCGAGAGTACTTCCTGAGAGTATTTCCTGTACGGCAAAACAAGCAACTTTAGTACCAAAATGGGATTATTACAACACACTTGCAGCTATAAATGACGTAGTGAAGAATGCAGTTAGGCATGCCAGTTCTGCTTGTGTAACCCGAACTGGTCCACCCCCACCCCCCCACAAACCTCCCGTCGCTCAATATCGCTGTGCTTTTAAGAAACTTAGATATTTAATTTGAGCCTGTTTAGAATGAATGCCCTTTAGCAGTTAAAGGTCAAACTGTCTGAGGTTACATAGAGTCTTCATCAGTCTTCATATTGTCTGCCTGCAGGAAACAGCACATTGTTCAATTTACTCTCACTGAGCACTTTATTAGAAAGACCAGCACACCAAGCATTTATCTAATCAGACAATAATGTGGCATCAGTGCAGTGTATAAAATGATAATAATAATGATACAGTCCAGCAGCTTCAGCTAATGTTCACATCAACCATTGATATGAAATTAAAAAATATATATATATATATATATATCATTTTTCATATATCATAAAGCAAAAGTTGTCTCAAACAGGTTATAGGAACTTGACAAAAGGTTCGACTTCCTCCTGTGGTCTTCC
This sequence comes from Silurus glanis, assembly GCA_014706435.1. NCBI lineage: Eukaryota > Metazoa > Chordata > Actinopteri > Siluriformes > Siluridae > Silurus > Silurus glanis. The sequence continues at coordinate 438,563 of JAAIIK010000091.1, read as the reverse complement.
CAGTCACTGGATCTGAATCCACTTGGGATGTGGTTGCATGAGAGAGTCACAGAAAAATCTACAGGAATTACGTCAACGCCTCAAATCAACATGGAGCAGAATCGCAAAGGAATGCCTCTACAAGCTTGTGAAATCCATGCCATAAAAATTGAAGTGAGTTTTGTGAGTAAAATAAGGCCTCCCACCCAGTATTAGCACAGTGTTCTTAACAAAGTGCAGTTCTCCATTTAGTTATACATTTCATGATGTAATGATGATTAAACAAAGGCGAATTATTTTGTATTGAACAGAATTCTGGATTCTGATTGGTCTGAATGAGGCACATCACTCCACCTGGATGAATAGCAAAGTGGGAGACTATGAATGTGTTCTACATTGTTCATCATTCCAGTAGTAACAACAAATTCACACTAAGCTTAGCTAATAATAAACATCTCATATGGAAACTGCAAGACATTAAATGCACTTCAACAATGAAAAGACGTTGCTGTGGCAATGAAAGCTGAGGTGATACAATCAGAACAGCATTAAAATGATTTAAAGCTGACCAAAGTAACACTGTATGGACTATACACGGTTTGTGGACACCTTAGCATAATATTGGTATGTGCTTTTGAAACATCCAAATCAATATACAGTAGATTACGCATGTTAGCTTGATTTCTTTTTAGACTTTGCCGATTCCGACAGCACAGAAAACAATTCCTGGTTTGAGGTAAAATTTATCTATAATCTCCCACTATTATTTTTTTTTTTTAACCAGACGCGGTGGCTGACATCAAAGTATCGTGTCTCATTCAGAGGTCTCAAAAAAAATGAAAGACTTCTCGACATACTGTTAATGGAATACAATTACCCCTACGTATATATTTGATTTCTCACATGTTGGACGTGAGTCTGGTGTATATTAGGCGTACATGCACAAGAAGCAAAGCTGCCCAGTTCTAAACACTCCTCCTGTGTCTACAAACAGGTCTGTTTATCTCACACTACACCCTGTGATTTTGCTTATCTCGTCTTGTGCTGCTTTGGGAAGTCTTGATATTTTCTTTGGGAAGTCTTGATATTCGGCGCAACGCTGCCAGAGATGATAAAGCATGTCCTTTAGAGGTTACAGATGTAGGAATTCAAATATCTCTTCATAAACTATCAAACTTTTGGACTGCTCCAAGCAGCAGCCCTGACTGAGCTGACAACACATCCTTTATTCAGTTTTCTAAAAGAGTTAGCGATGTCAATTTACTGCCTTCTTCCTCAAGGGGTTTGAGTCAACATCCAGTTCTTCAGTGTCGAATGGACTCCATTAATTCACCCCAATCCTGGATTCGAAATTGGAAAGTGTCAAAGTTAGTCACCGTAAAAAAAAGTTAAATCACTTCCCGGTGTGAAAAAAGGACATTTTTAATTACTATAAAAACTATATGACAAAAATACCTACCACTTAAAGCCCTTTTTTTATAGTTACAAGTCAAGGATTAAATAAAACCAGACGTTCTTTTCCTGTTCTGTCTCCAGGAAAACATACCTCTGCCATGTTAATCTGCATTCTATGTGACTTTCAGGACATGCCTCGATCTCTGTAGTGTTGTGATACGTCATATTCATGTAGCAGCAGTGGTGCTGAGAGAACAGTTTAGCGAGAAGAAAGCATTTACATAGAAATTATTAGTCACAAATTATTGGTCACTTTCTAAATAATGAAAGCACAGCGCACTAATAATTATACTATACATAAACACATTTTTCTTTTTACAATGGTATGTCTATGGAAAAAGCTGCATCGCAATACAAATGGCAACTTGTATCCGATGTAGGGCTCCTCAAGTAACTTGAGTAATTTGATTACAAAAAAATTGTTTAGTCCATTTAACTTAACACAGAGCACTGTGTTTCCCACGGAACATTATTACTGACGCACAGCCCGCTAAACTCTGGAGCGCTCTGGACAGGTAACACAGGAGAATGAAAAAATGGAGGGATGGCGAGAAAACAGAGCAAGGCGAGGAGAAGATTTAGTCCAAAGAAAATGGCAGAAAGTAAAAAAAAAAATTGGGATAATTCCAACTAAAACACGAAGTTACGTTTTTAAAGTAATTTAAAATTCAATTTTTATATTTCTATTTATATACAGCACGTTTTAAAAGTCCCTCCGCAGTGTAGAGCAGGTAGCGGAGCACGTTTTTAAAGATGACGATTACACAGATTTAGTTTGTGGAAAATTTCAAGCAGCTTTTCCGGAGACAAGAAAACCACAATCTCGATACTGTGCGAGATTTAATAAATAAATACATGAGTGAGAATAATTATGAATTTCATTAAACCAATAGTTTCCTATAACTTATTCTACGTGGCTACTGCGGAGGGACTTTTTGAACGCACTTTATTTGTATTTTGAGGTCAATTTGGCAATTCAATGCACTAAAGTTGCACTAGTTTTCACTGATATCCTTGTATTCAATTAAATAAGCAATAAAAATTTACATTTTTCTAAAAAGTAAAAACAAATTACTTGTTCATTTTAAGAGCTCCGTCTTGGTTTCTTATTTAGTATTGCTTTTAAAGAAAAAGTACGTTTTATCCGATTACTAAAATAATCGATAGCAGCAGCCCTACTCCGATGCACAATTAAAAATCGCAGCATTACATCGTTAACTTTTACACCGATGCGAAACAGTGAATCTTACCATCCCATCAGAAAGTATTCGGACCCCCTTCGCTTTCCTCAGTGTTATTTTGCACCTCGATACTACAATTGTTCGAATTCTTTATTTCTCTCATTAATCTACACTCAGTACCCCGTAATGACGAAGTAAAAACGGAATTCTTGAAACGTCTGAAAAGTCATTCAAATGATAAAATGTACGTTTCACATGCACATGAGTATTCAGACGCTTTGCAGCAACACTTGAAAATTAGCTCAGGGGCTTCACAGTTCTCTTGACTGTTGCCGAGATGTTTCTACTCATTGGAGTCCACATGTAGAACACTATTGAGGGCACACAACTCTCTATAGAAGGCTTCACAGCTCAGAGCAAAAACCAAGGCATTCAACATCATCTCCTTTTTCTATCTTCAAGTGCTCCAGAAGAAAACAAAGACTGCCGATTTTACCCAAGAACCAGAAATCACAATACTGAAGACTTCCAATTGGTTGGAAATCCCTTTGTTTGAACTGACACTAGAGACTCCATCCATAATTGAAAAATATGTATTGTTTGTGGTACATCACCATAAAAGTCCCTAATAATGTATAAGAATGAGCATATAAATATGAAACCTGTGATCTGAACTATCAGAAGTTCTGCTATGAGCAGCATTCACTATTGAAAGAGGACTCTTTCAGCATGATAACGTGCTTTGCCACAGTGTAAATATTCATTCAGGATAGTTTGAGGTACATGGAAAAAAAATAGGGTTGAAGTTGCTGATTTGGCCTCTATATTTCCCAAATCTAAACCCGATCAAGCATCGGTAAAAGGATGTGCTGAACAACCAAGTCTGCTGCATTTCAGCTATACCCCATAACAACCTTCAGAGGTCTTATAAAGCCCATGCCTTGATGGGTCACAGCTGGTTTGGCAGCTCAAGAGGGAACTATACAATGTCGGGAAGCTGGATTTAATACTATGGCTGATGGTTTTGTGTATGCCTTGTGAATGTATTGTAATCAGCATTACTAGACAGTGTCAGACAAATGTCACAAGAATTCGGAAATGCTGATGTTTACTATTAGGCCGTTTATACGTGGGAATGTGTTTATGCCCTCGTCTGCGGCTGCTGCATTTTCGTTGATGAGGTGCCGGAAATCACTCAATCTCGACAATACGAGAATAATCGAGAATGATATCTGGGGCGAATGACACTACGACACAGCATGACACATCACAGACAAACTTTCGGTGCTTTAGAGGCATTTAATGAGCCTGTCTAGGCACAACATGCGCTCATGCATACATTTACAAACATGTTTTTCTTCTTTTGTTTCAGTTCAGATCTGGTCACAACTTCCTCCGAAAACGATATCAGACTTTAAGGTAGTAATCGAATACACAGAAAATAGTCCTTGTGGGAAGGAATCGAGCTCTTTGGAATTGCATCTGTCAATAATAATGACAGAAATCATCCAAAAGATAATTCTTTCATGCACAGATTTATTGCTGGAAGCCCGACGCTCCTTATATATCATTCTCGTGGTGAGAGGAGGCTGCTCTTCTTGGTTTGCACGTGAGGTCCGGCACATTCCAAGCATTACGTCCATCCACGGTTCCAAAGCAAACACTATCTGGGTGTTTTGCTAAGCTCGAGCGGCTTTCTCAATCACATGCTCGGAGACTCCATACAATACAACCTGTTCTAACACAACAGATTCGCTCAGTAGGTTAATATTTAAGCCCTTTACAACACTTAAATGCATACATCAGTCACTATATGTGACTACGGGCCTCATTTGCACATTACCTTGTGTAGTTTTTTCCGGTTGGGCTCCTTAAGTTTTAGATCATGTCTTTGATCATCACTTTTATGCTCAAACAAAATAGAACTGTCAACATAAACCATGCTTGTGCATTTGCAGGACATGCTGCATTACAAATCAATGAGGTAAAATATTCCAATATGGCAACATTAATGAGAGTTCACCACAGTGCTGTCGGGTTCTTGACTTGTGATGGTTAGTGGGCTAGAAGTCTCTGCAACTGGTCTATATTAAATTGCTTGTTGTAAATAAACCAATCTTAGTCACGCTGGATAAGATGTGTAAATGCTGAAATTGAAGCTCCATTGAAGAAACAATAGCTTGTCTGGCTATCAATATGAATGGCGATTCAATATCAATAGCCAAACATGTATAACTTTCTTTCTTTCGGGTTCTCCCATTAGGGGTCGCCACAGCGGATCATCCGTATTCATGATCCGCATGTTCGATTTGACATATGTTTTTACGCTGGATGCCCTTCCTAACGCAACCCTCCCCATTTATCCAGGCTTGGGATCGGCACTGGCTTGTGCAACCCTAATGGCTGGGTTTGGTTCCCTGACTGGGGATCGAACCCGGGCCGCAGTGGTGAGAGCGCCGCATCCTAACCACTAGACCACCAGGGAAGCCAAACATGTATAACAATAGCCTTTAATGGTCAGCCATTCGTTTCTATGCAGAGTTTAGCAGGTGGGTCTCAAACAGGGAGAGGGAGAAAAGGATCAGACATAGTCTCAGATAAATGTTTGTAGGAATCTCATTTGTCATGAAAATCTTCATAATATTTGAAATATAAACTCATGAGACACGTGGCTTTCAACCAAGTACTTTTCTAGATTGCTCCAGGACTGATTTCATGTATTTCTATATGAAATAACAAATAATGCAGGAAATGTATATGCATGGCACTTTATCATCTATAACTTAATATCCTTCAAAGCAATAACAACTTTTAATGATTGAAATTAAAGCTCAAAGTGTCTTCCAAAGATATCCAAATTGGAGCCCTACAGCATACAAAAGAATTCTATAATGTTGTGTGCTTCTTCCAGTTGGATATGATGATCATATACTGTAGTAAATCATTATTAAATAAAGACACACCCAAAACTATGGAATGGTCAATGTTATTATCCACTCAGAATCTTATTTACATTGAGAATATACAATTTCTAACTAATAAATCCACCCCTATAAGGTTTTCCGTTATCAGAGAGCCAGAGGTGATGGTGGTGATGGAAAAACCCCTTGAGATAATATCTTCAAATCCTTGACTCTTGACTCAAAAGGGATCCTCGTCTGTAACACCGAACAGCGTGATTATGCATAATTGCGTAACAAGGAAATTCCATCTAGTTCCATCTTGAGTTTATCACCTGCTGACTGATGCGGACTTGAGCGCCAAACTGTTCATGGCAATCGCTGTCCTAAATCAATGTAGCAAACTGTATATATTAATCACAGCCCAAATCCATCTTCATGGTTCTTGAGCTTAACCTTCCACAGTAACCTCGTGGATCTTCAAGCTGTTCATGTGGAACCGTCGTCAACTGCGGAGAGTGGTCTCCAATTGAAGTAGAACGTTATGCAGATGTAGGGTGTCAGGATGAGTCAGGCAGGTCCGGGAAGTAGAAATGAACAGGATGACTGGTACCTCACGTTCAATAAAAGCAATCAACACTGTATGAAGAAACACGCACAGCTCTGCATTTTGTATGGAATGTATGTTGCTACTTCAACATCCTCTGTATGAGTTTCTAAATAATCTAGCTGGATGGAAATAAACACTGTATGCATCCATACACCTCTCTTGGGCTGCAAGTTACACAATAAATCAAAGATTGTTGTGCCTTTTTATTTATTGCATTTCGCATGCTTTCTGTTACAAGTGATGTACACGCAATCGTGATTATTCACACGGTTCTGTCGTGGTTTGTACACAACCGGCTTTGAATCCGCCCCGTTCACTGACGCACTAAAACATAGGACTGTAATTAAGAGAATGGAGGAATTGCAGAATGACGCACACTGTGCAGTTCGACGCGTTTGCTCAATCGCCCTGACTCTGATGACGCATTGTTCTGGTTTTTTTTTTTTCATCTCTTAACAGATTTTTTGGTCTTTCTGCTTTTATATTATTATTATTATTATTATTATTATACTGAACTGTTCATGCATTTACATTTATGGCATTTGGTTGGATCCATTATATACAGTGACTTATCTCATTCATACATCTGAGCAGATTGTTGTGGCTGGGATTTGAACTCACCACCTTCAGATCCAAAATCCAATGTCTTTACCACTTAGCTACCACCTTCCCCTATCTCATTAATACATCTGAGCAACTATTGGGTTGAGGGCCTTCTTTAGGGGCCCAGTGATTGCAGCATGGTGTGGCTGGGATTTGAACTCACAACCTTCAGATCCAAAATCCAATGTCTTCACCACTTAGCTACCAACACTCCATATCTCATAAATAGATCTGAGCATGCTATTGGGTTGAGGGCCTTCTTTAGGGCCCCAGTACTTGCAGCATGGTGTGGCTGGGATTTGAACTCACAACCTTCAGACCCAAAATCCAATGTCTTCACCACTTAGCTACCACCTTCCCCTATCTTATTAATACATCTGAGCAACTATTGGGTTGAGGGCCTTTTTTAGGGGACCAGTAGTTGCAGCATGGTGTGGCTGGGATTTGAACTCACAACCTTCAGCTCCAAAATTCAATGTCTTTACCACCTCTCCCTATCTCATTAATACATCTAAGCATGCTATTGGGTTGAGGGCCTTCTTTAGGAGCCCAGTAATGGAAGCATGGTGTGGCTGGGATTTGAACTCATGACCTTCAGATCCAAACTCCAATGTTTTAACCACTTGGCTACCACCTACCCTTTTGCAGCACTGAATTCCTTAAGCATGGTACGACCTCGGTTGTGCTGAGTTACCATCGGGTCCTGTCTTATTATTAACTTTTTTTCCCTCTGCATATTCTTCAGTAACTGCTACCAATTATTTAGTAACTATAGTGTCACTTAGGAAAGGTGTAAAATCAGTGGTGTAGCCAGGAATTTACTTCAGGAGATGACAAGAGAAGTTTGGACAAAAGTTTATGGACACCTGACTATATGATTGGTATGTTCTTTTCTGAACATCCCATTGTACATTTAGTGTCTATTTGCTTTTATAGTAACCTCCACTCTTCTGGGAAGATGTTCAAATAGAATTTGTGAAGATTTGTGCTCACAAGGGTGTTAGTCAAGTCAGGTACTGATGCAGGTGAGGTGAGGAGGCCTGGGGTGCAGTCAAGGTTCACATTCATTGTCATCATTCAGTTCAGCTGCTCTGGACACAGAAGACACTGCTGGAACAGGTTTGGGTCTCCTAGTTCAAGTGAAGGGAAATGTCATGCTACAGCATCCAAAGACATCATATAAAAGTGTGTGCCTTCAACTTTGTGGCTGAAATCTGAGATCCAGTGTAGCTTCACCTTTCTCTTTACCAGGTAACTCAACATTATAATGATTACTCAACACTGTAACTGTTCACACTCGAGTGTTCACTGTAGCATTAATTAAACACTAGAATAGGTGATTCAACACGTCGAGCATTAATTCAGTACTAAACCTGTGTTTTTAATGGTTGCTTTGGAATTTCTTGGAAAGTTAAAGGTTCGTACTTTAAAGATTCAGCTCGGAGCCTCTCATGATCACAGGTGCAATTAACATTCTGTCACTCTAAATAATTTGAATAAAATATGTGAATATGTGAACATATACTTAAGACATTTTTTTTAATAAGTTTAAGGGGTGAATTCAACATTTCATTGGTGTGTGTGTGTGTGTGTGTGTGTGTGTGTGTGTGTGGGTGTGTGTGTGTGTGTGTGTGTGTGTGTGTTTAAGGAGGAATACAACATTTATGGAGCTTATATGTACACTGACAGAGTTAACTGTGTGTGTGTGTGTGTGTGTGTGTGTGTGTGTGTGTGTGTGTAAGCAGGAATACAACATTATGGAGCTTATATGTACATTGTAAGGTAAGTCAGGACTGTGTGTGTGTGTGTGTGTGTGTGTGTGTGTGTGTGTGTGTGTGTGTGT
>JAAIIK010000091.1:401090-422454 GCA_014706435.1 Silurus glanis | reverse complement strand
ATTATTATTATTATTATTATTATTATTATTATTATTATTATTATTATTATTATTATTATCATCATTATTATTATTATTATTATTATAGTAGTAATAGAATTAATAGTAACATCTGCAACCAATTTATTCAGTTCAATTTATTTGCCTAATGCTTTTAACAGTGCCCCAAAAGAGCGTTACAGAAATATAGAAATTCAGGATATAAAGGTTAATTATATGCATTTATCCCTAATGAGTGAGCAAGAGGCAAAAATGGTAAGAAAAGACTCTCTGAGACGATACAGAAGAAGAACTGGTTTTATCTGGGTGACTTCAGATTATACGCGGCGGTATCAAAAAGTTTTGAGACTGTCACTGTTTACAAGAAAGTACTTCATTTATCTACCTTTACACACTATCACCTTTAAAATAGTTCCCTTGCACAACAATACAGCGCTTCCCGCGTTCCTGCCACTTCTGGAAGGTGTCCTGGAAATCATCTTTTGTAATGTGTGTCAAGCATCTTCTGCTATTCACGCTGGATCTCCGCAATGGGGTCAAAATGGCAAACTTGCTGGAGCTGGATCATCATCTTTGGAAAGAGGGTGAAGTCCACAGGAGCCAAATCCGGCGAATAGAGTGCGGAAGCGAGATCATGTGGATTGTTCTCCGACGATCATCATGCACAAGTTGCTGAAGGGTTTCGACATATTCAAGGGATGAGCTCATTAATGATCTTCTTTATCTCTCGTAATCTTCCAGTGATGTTTTAACAATCTTGAAGCACATGAGCTGCTAAAAATACCTCGAACGACTTGTCGCAGCATCGCCGCATGCCAAACTTGTGTCACGTAAAAAAAACGTGTCTGTGGCAGATTTGCCCAGTTTCACGCAGAATTTCACGTTTGCCGTCCATGATGAAATCGCAGATGTGGTAGCGAATATCACCAGTTAGCACCATTAGTCTCAAACCTTTTAACACCACCTTGGTACACAACTACTTTCTATAATTGTGTACTATATGGTCAAAAAACAGCACTTGTGTAACCAGGATCTTCATAGAATTTCATTCTGAATCATAATTACCAAAATGTTTATATTAACTGAAGCGACTTATATGGTTTTTAAGTGCTACCATCCACACTAATCGTATGTATTTTAGAAACTTCTTCAGCAATAGCGACTGGTTTCCAAGTAATTTATTGTCAAGGAGAATTTTTTTTCCAGGAAATTCTGACTCTGATTAAATAGAAGGTATAAAAATTCTATATTAAAACTTTATTGTTTCTATTGTAACACCATACACAGATACCTGAATGGCAGACATTTGGCATAAAGGCTATTTTAAAATGTGTTTTATTTACTGGTGAAGTTTTCTTTTGAGGAGATTTTTATTTAACATTCATAGACGAGGCTCCAGCTTCAGCGCTTTCCATCACAGGCAGAGGAAAACTTTATTCAACGCATGAAAGTCTTCAAGACACTGGAGTTTGTGAGGCATGACAGGCTGCATTTCTTTTGTTTTAAAGTCAAAAGAGAAAAGAAAGGGGGAAAAAAGGAAAGGACAAAACTGAGAATGGTGAGAGAATATGCAGATATAAAACAAGTTCTTTTTTTAAATGTAAAATTTCATAATAATGCATATATATATATACTTTGTTATTCTTAAAGGTAATGTGTAGGTTTAAAAGAAATATAATAATGATTCTATAATTATATATATATATATATATATATATATATATATATATATATATATATATATATATATATATATATATATATATATATATATATATTTACATTTATATGTTATTCTTAATGGTAATGTGTAGGAGAAATGAAACACAGGTACCGAATCATGTGATTCGACTGAATATAATTCACCAGGAAGGAGGAAAAGAGGAAGACCAAGGAGGAGGTTTATGGATGTGGTGAGGGAAGACATGCAGGTGGTTGGGGTGAAAGAGGCAGATGTAGAGGACAGGGGAGGTATGGAGAAGGATGATCCGCTGTGGAGACCCCTAATGGGAGAAGCCGAAAGAAGAAGAAGAAGAAGAGGAAGAGAATAATTCAATGTACTTACATTCTGTGACTTTCTTCCCCTTGAATTTAGAATATATTGTCTCATGCAGGAATGCAGAAAGTGTTTTAGGAGGCCTGATCATTTGAAATCTTCCCCTAGATTACTTTTTAAAAGATGCAGTAGTTCTGGCGGTGACTTAACAACTAGAAATAGCAGACATATACATCATGGTTTTCTGGAAAAAGCACCTTCAGGTTTTATTCATGATTGTATCTGTAAGTGATTGAAAGCTTCAGTAAATTGTTAAAAACAGGATGCAAGAAACAGAAAATCAGTTATAATAGGCTGTATATTTTCCACTAGTTCAACAGGTTAAGATCTGGGAGTTGTTTTAGACAGCAACTTGTCTTTGGAAAATCATATGACCCAAATTATAAAAAACAGCTTAGAATTATTGCTAAGCTGAGAAACATGTTGTCTTTATCTGATGCAGAGAAGCTCATCATGCATTCATGTCCTACAGAATAGACAATTGTAATGCATTAGATGGTTGTCCTGCATCATTGATAAAAAAGTTACAGATATTTTAGAATGCAGCAGCCAGAGTTCTCACAAGGTCGAGAAAATATGACCATATAACCACAATCTTATCGTCCCTACACTGGCTACCTGTTAGTTTCGAATCGACTTCAAACTACTGCTACTTACTTACAAAACACTAATCTTTCCAGTCTTCTAACATGCTACAATCCGTCACGCTCCTTGAGATCTCCGGACTTCTAGTAGCAAAGTCCACTAAAGGGGACAAATTAGGATGGGTTCCACTTTTCAGTCTGGTTCCTCTCAAGGTTTCTTCCTTATGACATCTAAGGGAGTTTTTCCTTGCAACAGTCGCCCCAGGCTGCTCATCAGGGATAAACACACATAATTCACTTATATTAAATTTGTTTTGTTCTATAATTCTTACACTCTGTAAAGCTGCTTTGAGACAATGTCCAAAATAAAAAGTGCTATAGAAATGAACTTGAACTTTTTTGGACATGTCATTCTACATTTAGTTCCCATTTGCTTTTATAATAATTTTCTTCTTCTGGAAAGTTGTTCCACTAGATTTTGGAAATTTGTGCTCATTCAACCGCAAGGGTGTTATAATCCCGCTTTACTTCGAAGTCCTCGTACTGATGTAGGTGAAGTGAGGAGGCCTGGCATGCAGTCAGTATTCTAGTTGCTCAATAGGGTTAAGGTCAGAGCTTTATAGCAGGAGATTTTCCACTCAAATCCAAGTGCACCTTATTTCATCGAGCTGCATCCAAAGACCTCCTATACAGTTGTGTGCCTCTAAGTTTGTGGTAACAATTCGGGTAACAGGTTTCCCTGTACCCCAGAGATGACAAAAGTACACACATTCTTCACTCAAGTAGAAGTACAGATACTCATGTTTTAAAAGAATCTGGTTAAAGTTAAAGTACTGACTACACTTTTTCACTCAAGTTAAAGTAAAGACGTTTGGACTCTGACATGTACTTTAGTAAAAGTAGCCATCACTACTACATGTTTTAGTGTCACGCTGGTAACTGAACCTCACATTATATCAATATATTAATTCAAAATAAATTCTAATTTTGTTACCTAATAAATGTATTCAGGCTGAACATCCACCATATAGAACACAAGCAGAGAAAAGATGATGATGATCAGGTGATCAGGAATGTCTCTGTTCTCAGTCATGTTTACATCGCTACCCATACTTCTGTTGCCTTCTGCTGTGCTCGTTGTTATCTTCGTAAACTAGCCTACGTCTGTGGTGTGTGAGAGCCGGGAAGTGATACACCAGTGGTAGATTAAAAAAGGCACACAATGACAGGAAAAAGGTTGATGGGCTGAAAACAGCATGTAATGAAAAGAAAAAAATATCGATCATGTCACCAAATAGATTAAAACTAAAGTAACGAGTCTGAATTGAAAACGTATGGCGTAAAAAGTACAGATATTTGTGTAAAAAAATGTAGAGTGAAACCAAAACGCTTTCCAAAAAAATAAATAGTGAAGTAAAGTACTGATACCAGAAGAATCTACTTAAGTACAGTAACAAAGTATTTGTACTTCATTACTTCCCACCTCTGCTTTACCCCATATTTTCCATAAACCACAAATCCATCTATAAATTGGAATCTGCACAATAAATATAACTTCAATAAAATTTCACATAATTTTACAGACCTGCCATACAGTGTCCTCAGCATTGTACTTGATTCCTGTATGGCTAATAATCATACAGCCCCTAAAGAAAGACTGATTTACTGATGACCGCGGAGTGAACCTATACAAGCGTCAATAATTTAAGGTGTCAGGATATTATGCAATCGTCTCTCTTTTCCTTTTAGCCATTACTTTAGTCTGATGAGCTAATGAGACACAGGCCTGCTGGGCTTTTCTGCCTTCATGATCTCCCATTCAGCAGGTGGGACCTCCTCTGGCGCCGGCTGAGGTGCTGACATTTCGCCTCCTTTCCTGGCGGTCTGCTGCTGCTGATCGTAATTAAATTTAAGGGCAATGACAATGTTTTGCACATGTTTCTGACAGCTAAATGTCACCGTGGTCTGCTGGTTCTGGTGTGACCACACCCTGTCGCTTTATTGATCTTTTATAGCTCTCGACTGCTCTTTTAATATTTAATCGCACACTCCTGCGACGATTCGTGAGAAATACCACCTACATACGGTCAGAAAGAAAAGCACATAGTTTTATTGTAAAACCTGTTTAGGTACAGCGCCTAATCTTAATATTGCAAGTTTTTTTTTTTTTTTTTTTAATCTACAGAAGTTGTTTATTTCCCAAGTGGGTTTTTTTCATCAAAATAATTATTTAAAATTAATATAAAATAATATAATGTATCAATTTTTTGTTTGCAATGATAAAATGATTTTTTTCCTTATTTTATACTTTACATTTTCTAGGTCTTAAAAGATTATAATAACAGTAGCTACACTTATTAATTGACTTGAATTTAACAGAGCATTAAACATAAAATGTGAAGAAGCGTAAATTCCCCAATGAAAATTTTTAACTAAGACTAATATGCTAATCAGCGCTTCATCCTTCGTTCTCTCTATAAATGGTCCCTGTTGAGGATTCCATCTCCATAATCCACTGAGATTTACATTAGCTCCCATTATCTTGTCATTTGAAACGGATTAAACATCGGTGTCTAATGTTAAAGAAGTGTAACAGCTTATAATAATCTCAAAGCTAATTAACATGACCGGACTCTAAGTGCCCTGAACGCTGCGGTTAGAATGAGCCGTATTTCTAAATGACTTGATGGCTGGTATGATGAAAAGAGTTTCATGTAAAATATAGTAATTTAACTCTTTCATCATGAGCATGAATAGTGCATAATGACTGCTGCTTTGGGAATAGCCGTCAATTAAGCTGTTTGCTTAGCATAAAAATGTCAGAATTCACGTCCAAAATTAGCATTTTAACATATACAGTACAATGTCATGCAAATGTTGATGTATATGATGTGGCAAATGTATCAGAACATTTTTATTTAATGTGATTGGCTTTATTTTCAGAGACTTGGCGCATAAAATCTCAGAAGCTATATAAAAGAAACGATGTGATGTGAAACTTGGTGGTCATTAGCTTGCTAAAGGTTGTTATTGGAGAAGTGTTTATTATTCTAAATCTTGCTTATTTCTTTGATCATTTTAGGGTTTTACATTGATGTAAAATGAATAACAATGTCATCAGCATGATTTGGAAATGCTCAATCGAAAAAAGCTAGATGCTAGCCTGAATCCTATACCAGTTAATAGGTAGAACAAAGCTACCTAGGTTTGTGCTAGGCTATCTTTGGTCAAATAAAAAACGTTTTTCAACATTGAAGAAAACACTGAAATAGTTATACCTTAAACCCCATTCAATGTTCCCCAGAGGATTAACTGAGGCATCTCTAAGGGTCCCAGAATCAGATTTTCAAAGAGTGTAAAGACTCCTCATTTACAGTTGTATTAATCATCATGTGCATTATGACCACACAAGCCCATTTAGACCAGCCAGAAGAATTTGTTTTCCTCGAAATGAAACCTAACTAAGCTAACACTGACAAGGACGCATCACAGAAATAAGGTAATGCTAGCCATTTCTTTCTTACGTTTACTGATAGCCAAATATCGTTTGTATGCGTTTGAGTACATTTCTGAATAGACACAATAATACTGTAGATCTTTTTTTATGTTTCTGTTTCAAAGAAATGCAAACGAAAGGAATTGTGCATGAGATAACAATCCAGTGACACCCAAAGCATATAAACGCTAGAGCTGTGAGGCATTATTCCCCAAATAGACTCTGTGGATACAGTGTCTCACAATTGGACAAATTAAGGACAGGTCTTTAAAGCTCACGGCAGACAGAATGAAGACCGTCATTACATCTTACACTTTTACACACGGTGGGTGCACACAGGGGAGGGTTGTGTGGTGGGAGAGAGACAATAAGGTCATCATCTTGCCAAAATTGTCTGAAAGCCTCTTTAGAAATAGAGTCCTGCACTTCTGGCCTAAGTAGTGCTATTCACCCAACATCCAGGAATGCCATTTCCAGTTTAATTTCAAAGAAAATGAAAAAGATTCCCCAGAGTTTGAGCCAAACAGCTAGTTATAAGAAGCATTTAAATGCAGCTTGGACTCCAAAAGATGTCGCAAAACATTTCTTTTCGATTCTTGTTCATGTTGATGTGATTGCATCATAACATTTTTGAATTTTTTTTATGATACAAAACGTCTACCACATCCCAACCGTGCTCTATTTGAATTAGATCCGGTGGCTCATGAAACGTCTTTTGCTTTGTAACATGGTGCATCCAGAAAACATATTAAAAGATGAGCAAATTGTGGTCAGAATGTGATGTACATGGTCAGCAACACTATTCAAATAGGCTGTGGCATCCAAGCGATGACCGATTGGCATTAAAGTGCCTGAAGTGTGCGAAGAAAACAATCCCAAAAACAGTTATATCACCACCTTCACCAGACTGAACTGTTCACAGAAGTCAACTTTGGTCAATGCTAGTTTGACAGTAGCAAGGTTTTATGTTTAATGCTTTATAAAGCACATATTGATTTATATTTCCTTTGTCTCTGACCAAAAACCTTCATATTGTCTAGAGTGTTTTTCTTTGCCACTTTCACCTTGCTAATTGGGGATCTAAATTCACCTTTGGTTCCTGTAAACCTTTTTTGAGAAAATTTCTGAAGTTAAATATACAAAAATCTATATATATAAAGCTCAAATACCACTGACTGACTCACTCACTCATCACGAAATCTCAAAAACCACTGAACGGATTGCAATGAAATTTGGAACATACCTTCCTCTTGGGTCTTAGGTGCTCACTAAGAAAGGGTTTTGAAAAATTCGCCCTGGATCGCGGCTAACTCGCGAAAAACGCGATTTCTCACGCATTGTAAACTCTTCGAAATAACAGTACGGATCCTAATGAAACTTACTACATTGTTTCTTATTACATGTTAGATGCACGATAAAAATTATTTTCAAAGTAGTTTGCCCTGTATCCGTACTACAAAGGGGTAGTACGTTATTTGTTGACGTTACGTTCTGATCTCTGATCATCCAGTCCTGCTCAGTGCTTACTGCTTATTGCCATATTGCTTAGCGTTCTGCCTTCCGTAGCAAAGCACGGGTACTTTCAGCTAGTATACTATATTTGAAAAAGTGTTAATTACTTTGTCAAAAATATTGTTTTAGAATTAAGTTATACAGATGCGTTAACTCCGAATTTTGCTTGTCACATGAGATTTTTTTAAATATACATATACTTTGGATTATGTCCATAAATAATGTCAATGATTCTGACATTAGCTGTACAGAGAGAATTGCTAATAAATTGCGTTCAAATACCAGAATTCTCTTCCGTTTGCATCGGTCAAACTCATGTGGTCGCTTTTTTCCACTTACCAATTAGCACAGGGAGAGCACTTCAACTTCCTATGAAGAACAATCAAACAATCAAAATGGCACACAAGTGAAGCCCAGCGTGACTCTTGTCAGAGCTCGTACTGTACACCGCCCTGGGGAACTTCAGCTGCATGAGCTCAGATCTGACCACAAATGAGCAACATGACAGGCAGTGATGAAGGGACTGAGAAAAAAAAAGAGGGGGAAATGGCGAGGAGGGACATTTTCCACAGGGATGAAGCTCACTTTGATCAGTGAGACAAGAGTGATCAGAGCTTTAGCACTGCAAGACCCAGCACAAATGAAGGATGAAGTGAGAAAGGGATGATTGGAGATGATTTAAAACGTAACTTACTCGAAGGAAGAAAAAAAAAAAAAGGACAATGTGCTTATTAATCTTAATAAGTAACATTATTTCCAATGCTGTCCGAGATTCAGTGATTGAAATTCGGCATGTTGGAGAAGTTTCCCTTTGCTTAACAGATTCCAACGTTACCCACAATGCTATGCATCTACCTCGCCCCTTCTTCATCTCTTCCTGAAGAGATTACAGACTTTATCCTTTCCATAATCCCCTTTTCATTTTCTTATCTTTGCAATATATTGCATCTTACCAGAGAAATTGTTCTGTACATCACAAACACACAGTCACTTACTTTCTTATAATTTGTTTGTGGAAATGTATTAGACTTATGTATAATAATTACAATAATAATTGTTGTAAATCAAGATCCTGGCAAGCACAGAGTGTAATCTAGCAGCTCTATTAATGCTCCTGGCCTTAGATCCTCAATGCTGCCTCATATGTGCTATAGTTGGCAACTGAAAATCCCACTGCCCAACAGCCACTGAGGCCACCGGACATTCCTGCTGTCACGTTCCCAATCCCCCAGCATCTGACTGTACATTTCTGGGCTCAATCACCCCCACACACCCACACCGTACAAAAAGCCTTAGCGAAGTATACGCTCAGGCAATGTCCACACCGATACGTTTTCGTTTGAAAATATTTTCCCCTCCATTTTAGGCTTCTGTCCACACTAAGTTTCAGTTAATGACAATGTATGCTTTTGAAAATGCCTTCCAAACTGGATAAACCTGAAAACATCATTTTCGCATCACAGTGTGGACAGTGAAAATGGACAGAGAGAATTATCACTTTATAGCTCTATAAAGCTGCTTCGAGGCAATGTCCATTGTTAAAATTTGTTATACAAATAAATATATATTGAATTGAATTGAATTGAATTGAAACGAACAGAACCGAACAGAATTTTTCACTGTCTGATCTGAGGGATTTTGGTCTCCAGCTTGTTTTTCTTTCTATGTGTTTTCCATTTATTCCCACCAGATGTCGCCATTTTTGTTTCTGTGTCCCTAATTAGCTCCTATTGTATCCACCTGAGTCCTGTTAGCATTGTGTGTGTTTAAGTCCCGTGTCCCCTCCCATCAGTTGTGGACTGATTTTTGTTCTGCTTTTTATTGAAATCTGTGTCTGTGTCTGTGTCTGTGTGTGTGTGTGTGTGTGTGTGTGTGTGTGTGTGTGTGTGTGTGTTCCAAATATTTGCATATTATATTTTTGCTGTTTTCCATTTTATTATCTATTGAATGTTTAAAATAAAATATGGATTTTTTTACATTTCTAAATCTGTTTTTGCATTAGGGTTCATACACTACACTTCCCTGTGGCAGATTGCTAGAGCCCCTACAGTACCTATCACACAGATACCTCTGGTTTGAGCCCTGATGCAAAGTTCACAATAATTATTTAAATAAACATCTGGTAAATTTGTTATCTAATATGTATCCTGAAGACCAGATCTATTAAAATCCACTTTTGGGACTATTGGAACATTTAGCAGGCATCGTAAAAAATACCGTACAAACGACTTTAGGCAGTGATCTGCATTGCATTACCCTCTAATCATTAACGATGGAAGTTTCATTCAAGAGTAAAGGGTTTCGTGAATTTTTTGCTTTCTGATAGAATGAATCAATAATGATTTAGTCTGATATTAGCATACAGTTGTTCTAATGTGTAGTCAAGGCAAGTGGGCCTTTATTGTCATTTCAACCACATGTAGTTGGTACAGTTACACAGTAAAAAGAAACCGTGTTTATCCAGGACCCTGGTGCTACACAAGAAAATAAAGAGTTGCAGTAGGCAACAATGAACTAGTTAAAACCAGAACTACACACAGGACTAGTGCACATGTGCAATCAGTGTGTAATGGGTACCTATTGCCAGACAGCAGTAAGATGGAAAGTATGTGTGAAGGGTGTACGGTCCTGGTGCATGGGTTCATCCACAATATCTCTGTATTGTAGGGTAAATGTGTGTAAACTGTTATGCAGTAAAAATACCCTGATTATCTTGTTAGCTGTACTCACTACCCACTGTAGGGTTTTCCCCCAAAAAGTCACAATTCCCAAACAGCTGCCTCTTGATACCCTCTCTAGAACAAGGTGAGGATTGGTGGTGGGAGCTTGGGCTTTTCTCAGCCTTCTCAGAATGCAGTGGTGGACGAAGCACAGTCAACCACCGATAATTCGCGGTTCGGACTAACCAACGGCAAGTGCGGACTATCTTAAAATGTTCTTTTCAACTACTTAAAAAAAATAAGGTCACGGTTGTTGTGGCGAGTTCGAGTCAGGAGTTTCTTCCATCACTTATTCCTCTCTGAATGTTCTGCTTGCTGTTGAACTGATGCTGAACTGTATGTTGGTGATAAGTAGATTCCACCAAACGCCAATCAAAACAAGTTCAAAACAGAGCATGCGCTCGGCCCTGATTGGTGGATTGCTGCGTGTTTGACCAGTTTTGTCCTCATAAATTAATTAAAAGGAACGACTGTTTTCACAAAATGTAGTTGAGTGATAAAGTTCATATGATCACTATATGTCATGAGATACATTATTACATAAAGTGGTCAAAAGATTTTTTTTTTTTTTTTTTTTTATAATGAACAGGCAAATGCATATCAAGCCTTTACAAATGTGGTCACAATCTCAACCTTTTTTCTTATATAATTTTTTTTGTTGACATTTTTATATATATATGAGCGAATCAACGTTTATTTTTTTTTACTTTCATGACATGTTGCATTAGAGATTAGTGAAAATGAATAAACATATCTCTTAAACAAGAAAACAAACATGCTAAAACATTAATTAAACACACATTTATGAGATTTAGGCTACAAATTTGGAATAAAAAAAAAAACCGGTGAGCAGATGTCCATTTGAGTTTATTTGTCCAAAAGTTTCTGTCGGAGAGTCTCAAATGGCAGTTGTTGATGCCTTGACAGTGTCACTTGCATAAATCCTGTCTTTCCTAAATGGTATAGTACTGGGATAAACTGGATGTACTGCAGAAGAAAAAAAACAAACAAAAACAAAATACAACCAGACATCCAGCCAAGTCCTGAGGTCAGGTTTCTAATCTTTATTTAGAAACCATGTGACAGATATATAGTATACACAGTCTTTGACCTGCTGTGAAGTTGTATCGAGATTTCCTTACACTGCAACTTTAACATCTGTTTTGCTTTTCTGGACTTCATAATTTCCCAAAATTGATTAAAAGGTCACCAGTAATACCTGTAGAAGATACAATAATAAATGGATAACACTCATAGTCATGGTAAGGACATTACTACAATTACCATACGCTGTGCTTTGAGATAAATTTCGCTTCGGATGTGTATGTGTGCTTGCGTGTGGTTGTTGGGGTGATGTGAAGTTTATATTTTGAACTCTTTCAACTCAGACTCTGTTGCTTGTCTCAGATATACATGTCATAACAATCATCCTAAGACTTTTAACGTTGATGCAGCTCAGGGGGAAGTGGTGATTAAAAAGATCTTTCAAAAACTCTTACTATGAAACTCATGACCCTGGTTTAGCAAGGACTGAATTATTGACCACTAAAGGAAGGCGGATGTTTGAGTAACCGAATGGCAGTAGATGTACTGCAACTGTATTCATTAAATACACTACATGCAAACAGGCAAGTGTTGGGTAGTGCAAGTAAAAATAGAAACTGTAAGAAACAGTAGACACCAGAGACCTGTTTCATGAGATGGCAAAAAAAACACTTGTGGTGTAAACTTTTGTTGAAAGTATGAAAATAATTAGAGCTAATTTTATGTACGAAATTGACAGTACGTAAATTCTTATAAAAGAAAAAAGGAATCAGTGATATGTCTGGCAATGAAATGCACTTAGCATCCAACCAGTAAAGCAAAACACATGGGATTATGGGAATTATGGTGTAGTACAGTATATTGAAGAAGAAGTAAATATATGATGTATGCGTTATATACACACCGATCAGGCATAACATTATGACCACCTGCCTAATATTGTTTTGATCCCAATTTTACTGCCAAAACATCCACAAGGACCAGCTTTCGCTCCCCACGGGCATCAATGAGCCCCGGCCGCCCATGACCCTGTCACTGGATCACCACTGTTCCTTTCTTGGACCACTTTGATAGATAGAAGAGCTGCAGTTTTGGAGATGCTCTGACCGAGTCGTCTAGACCTTACGCTAAATCCTTACGCTCGCCCATTTTTCCTGCTTCTAACACGTCAACTTTGAGGGCAAAATGTTCACTTGCTGCCTAATAAATATATACCACCCACTAACAGGTGCCATGATGAAGAGATAATTAGTGTTATTCACTTTACCGCTCATAATGTTAGTAAGTCATAATGGGGGGTAAGAAAAACAAATAATATATCAAATATATAATATAAAACTTGATGAATGCAGTTATAATAAAGTTGAAATTAAATTCAAGTTTATTTCTATAGCGCTTTTTTACAATGGACATTGTCTTAAACCAGCTTTACGGAATGTAAATTATAAAACAGAAATTGAAATATAAGTAAATTGTGTATTTATTCCGGACGAATAAGCCTGGGGTGACTGTGGCAAGGAAAAACTCCCTTAGATGGTAGGAGGGAAAAACCTTGAGAGGAACCAGACTCAAAAGGTGGAACTCATCTTCATTTGGGTGACACCAAGAGGGTGATTATAAATGATTAAAACAATACAGACACAATAATATGCTAGTGTTTTGGGTGTCAAAATAATTGACAAGGACTATGTTTCCCACCAGCCACTACACCTCATTAACAGTGTCATTATCAAACATCCGTTTCACCTTCACCAATAATTAGCGCTTGTTTTCAAACACATGTTTCACTGCGCCTTTTGTCTCTTGTTTGTCTTTCAACATGGTCTGTTTTGCTCACGATCAGGATGCACTTATCTTGTCCAGGTTCATGCTCTTGGTGGTTTGTTTTCTTGCATGGGCTTCCTGCATCGTTACGTGACTTTGGGTAAAGGCTGGCAGTTAGCAATTAGTGTCTTAATCCAGTATAAGCCGAAGGGAAAAGGCTCTTTTTAACAAACAAGGTTTATGGCAAAAACATGAAGAAAAAAAATTGAAAAATGTGAATACGTGGGAAAAAAAAATGTGGCTTAGTCCTGTTCTGCTGGTGTTTTGCTGCTGCAGCAAGTGTCACTTTTGTTGCCAGTTATTTAGACAATAATGACTGTGTGTTGAGTTATTTTCAGAGGACAGTAAATCTGTACTGCTATACAAACTGCACATTGACTACTCTAAAATATATCCAAGTTTTATTTCTATAGTATTGTCCCTTGAGAGACAAGATGTCTCATGAGATACTGTATGTGTGTGTATTGGCTGGCCATTTACGAACTGATTAAAACTAAGAGTTATAAACATTTTCAAATAAACATATCAAATTTAAATACACATCTAGTGAAAGTCAGGTTTTATAATTATTTACAGTAAGACAGTATAATCGCAGAAAATTGTCACTATTGAAACATGTTGAAACAAATTGAAACACTATATATACATATAGACTATATAACTGCCATATTTATAAACCCATCAGCCATAACATTATGACCACCTACCTAATATTGTGTTGGTCCCCCTTTTGCTGCTAAAACAGTTCTGACCAGTCGAGCATTAACAGCATGAGCTTCTTCAGAAGTTTGAGCTACAGAAGCTCGTCTGTTGTATCGGATTTAGTGTAAGGTCTACGCTACAAAATTGGGACCAACACAACACGGACCAGCCTTCGCTCCCCACGTGCATCAATGAGCCTCGGCCACCCACGACCTTGTCGTCGGTTTACCACTGTTCCTTTCTTGGAGCTCTTTTGATAGATAATGGGCTGCAGACCGGGAACAGCCCACAAGAGCTGCAGTTTTGGAGATGCTCTGACCCAGTCGTCTAGACGTCACAATTTGTCAAACTAATCAAATCCTTACACTTGCCCATTTTCCCTGCTTCTAAAACATCACCACTGAGGACAAAATAGTCACTTGCTGCCTAAAATATCCCACTAGCTAACAGGTGCCAATCATAATGTTCTAATGTCATAATATGCCTGGCTGGTGTTTATAAAACATTCTTTTTCATCCCCTCTCTAAAGCTAAATTTTAATAATTTTCTAGAAGATTCTCACAGCCAAATCAACTGAAAACGCCAAATTTACAATGGATAAGATGCCCTTATCCAGAGTGACTTACATTTATGTTCTTATGTTGTCAGCAGTTGTGGGTTAAGGACCTTGCTCAAAGTCAAACAGTGCCAGCCATGACCTTCCAATTAAAAGTCCGGCATCTGTCCCTTTGAAAGAAAGAAAAGAAAGGAAGGTGCTTTATACTTGTTACATGTACTTTACAGCACCATAAAATTCCTCATTCACATAACCCAGCAATGTTAGCAGGCTTTGGTCAGAGAGCAGGGTCAGTCATGGTACAGTGTCCCTGGAGCAGAGAGAGTTAAGGGCCTTGCTCAGGGGCCCCAAGAGTGACTACTTGGCAATACCGGGGCTTGAAACCCCACACCATCTGATCAGTAACCCAGAGCCTTAATCACTGAGCTACTACCAAACTCTGTTCCTTCATTTCTAGAACAATATAAAAGTATTTTAGTAGCATGCAATCTTTATTACTGCTGTATATTTATATTGTGCATGTAAATATGATATACAACAGTGTACTCGTTTATCTCTCTCTCTCTCTCTCTCTCTCTCTCTCTATCTATCTATCTATCTATCTATCTATCTATCTATCTATCTATCTATCTATCTATCTATCTATCTATCTATCTATCTATCTATCTCTTTTTGTTTATATTCTCGTTAATCCTGCAGGAAAAACCCAGTCTAATGGTGGATGGACGACGCTTCACCTGGCTAGCTACTTTGGCCAGAAAGATATTGTTGAGGAACTGTTAAAGGTAAGAGACGCAGTGTGAAAGTGTGAAATGATAAAAAGGACAATGTTATTTATTGTGTGTGTGTGTGTGTGAAGAGCGGCGTGAAAGTGAATGTGCAGAATGATATCGGGGACACGGCTCTACACATTGCAGCCCTGAGTGATAGAAAGGTGGGTGACTCTCTGTCTCTTTCTCTCTTTCAATTTCTCTCTCTTTCTCTCAGTTCCACCCCTGATCTGAGTCACTTTTTATACACAGGAGGTTGCTCTGCTGCTGTTACGCTACGGTGCATGTGCCACGCTACTCAACGGATGCGCTCAGACCCCCAGGGACATCACCGACGATGATGAAGTCATTACTATGCTTGAAGGTGGGCACTTTGTCATAGTAGCCTAGATTTCGATTAGCACTGGTACCAAATACTTCTCCCATCCTGATCGGATTTATCTGCTCCAGCTGCAGAAAGGAGGGAGTGCAGGAAGATGCAGGAAAGACTTTTTAATGGAGCAAGAGATGGAGATTGTGATGCTGTAGCCCAGTTGGTGAGCTGGTAAGGTCATGTAATATGAAATATATAATATGACACATATAAATTTGTACCCTTTTTTTTTTTTTTTTTAATAGTTTAGCAAGAACAGACCTCCAGACGTCAACTGCAAGGACTCGAATGGGGACACGGCATTACACCTCGCAGCCTACAGGGGGCATAAACAGTGTGTGGATGTGCTGGTGAAGAATGGAGCCAGCTACAGTGCAATGAACAAAAATGGTATGTTCTACTGAATCTGAAAGAGTTAAAAATAAGTGTTTACACATTTAAATTTATTTTCTTATAATAATAATAATAATAATAATCATCATCATCATCATAATAATAATTCTCACTAATATGTGTCTTTTAGTTAATACATAAAAGATAGCAGGGATGTAAAGAGTACTTGAAAATCGTACTTAAGTAAAAGTATCGATACCTTTCTGCAAATCTTAGATTACAAGTTCAAAGTCACCAATTCCAATATGATTTGAGTAAAACTCTCAGTTTAGGCTCAAAGTCTAAGCTTAAAGATGTACTTGTCCTCAACAACAAAACACAACACATGTTAGTGAAAAGCGAAAAAACAGAAATTGTAAGATTTTATTTCCTAAAATACAAATCAAATTGAACACTGTATTGACCATCAACACAACAACCTCTTCAACATGCAAGAATGAAACACGGATCAAACAAGATGTTCAAAAATAAGACAAAGTAGTAAAGCGATCTCTCAAAAAGGGGTCATCAATTAATAACAAACAGTATCATGTCACAAAGTAAAAGAACCATAAGTATTTGATGGACAAATCAAATAAGAGTGACATATGTAACCTTAGTTCCCTGAGGGAACGAGATGCTGCGTCACAAGGCTTTGGGAACGATTCCGCGTCGCTCACGCTCTGAATCACGTGTGTAATCCATCCAACGGCAAGACGCCACGTCACCGGCGGGGTGATGTCACAACCAGGAATCTTCAAAATGCACATGCAGTGGAGCCGATGCTAGCTTCTGCAAATGAGAAGGAAAGCGTGGCAGGGAGTGTGAAACATGACTGCTCCTCCACCACAGAGTGGAGTCTCCATTTCTCCGGGCCTAGGTCCTTGCCTCGAAAGGGCGTCTGCTCTCCCATTTAAGTACCCCGGGATGTAGACAGCCCTCAATAAGAGCAGTTTCCACTGGGACCACAGGAGGATCTGCTGTGCCAGCCTATATATTGGGCGAGATTGGAGACCCCCCTGGTGGTTGATGTAAGAGACCACCGATGTGTAGTCCGTATGGACCAGCACATGGCGATTCCTCAGGTCTGGGAGGAAGTGTTTCAGAGCCAGAAACATGACCAGCATCTTCAGGCAGTTTATGTGCCACATGAGATGGAGCTTGTTCCACTGACCTTGGGCAGAGTGGCCACTCATGACCTTTCCCCACCCTGTGAGGGATGCATCCGTCATTAGCATTACGCAATGACAAGGAGCTCCCAGGCTGGGGCCCTGAGACAGGAATGCAGGTTCTTTCCACATATCTAAGTCTCGAAGGGCTTGCCGTGAGACCTTGATAGTACGGAGTGGATTGCCTTTTCGGGAGAACCCTCTGTCTCAGAGCCACCAATGGAGGGGTCTCATGTGCAGGAGGCCAAGTGAAATCACACTGGATGCTGCTGCCATAAGTCCCAGCAGCCTCTGGAACTGCTTCACATTGAGTGACTGACCTTCTCTCACCCTCTTGACTGTCGTGAGGATAGTTTCGATCCGAGCGGGAGACAGCTGTGCCAGCATAACGGTCGAGTCCCACACCACGCCTAAGAAGGTGGTTCTCTGTACTGGAGAAATCACACTCTTCTTGGTGTTTAGTCTTAACCCCAGCTTCTTCATACAGGTGAGAACAACATCTGGATGTCAGACTGCTAGAAGCTCTGATCGAGCTAATATCAACCCATCTTCGATATAGTTCAGAATGCCGATGCCGCAAAGCCTTAGTGTGGTCAAAGCCACATCCATGAATTTTGTGAAGGTGCGGGGTGAAAGCGCCAGGCCGAATGGGAGGACCCGATATTGGTAAGCTTTGCCCCAAAAGCAAACCTCAGGAACCTCCTGTGAGCAGGAAGGATGGATATGTGGAAGTATGCATCCTTTAGATCTATCGTGACAAACAAGTCCTCGGACCTGATCTGAGACACGACCTGCTTGAGAGTGAGCATCCTGAACCTGAGCCTCATAAGGAGCATAGATCTAGAATCGGACGCAACCCCCCATCCTTGTTCAGAACCACGAAGTACTGGCTGTGGAAGCCGGACTCTCTGAGTACAGGAGGGACTATCTTGATGGCCTCCTTCCTTAAGAAAGTGCGTACTTCCTGTTCCAGGACCAGAGCCTGCTTGGGCCCCATCAGAGTGGGGCACAGGGAGGAGAGGATACAAACTGAAACAAATAGCCCTTCTATACCGTGTGCAGGACCCACTGAGACATGTCTGGCAGGCTTCCCCAGGCTGCCAGGAAGTCTCTTAAGGGAACCAGCCTCTTGAGGCTGGTCTCTGGCCTGTCCATTCACTATGAGACCGGGCGGAGGTGGAGGAAGACACCTGCTGGAGGTGGCTGTGCCCTGGGGATGACCCTTAGGTCCGCCGGCTCCTTGGGCTTGGGTCTAGAGTGTCGCCGAGGGCCCTTGGGCCCTTCTGGGGGTGTCTGGGTGGCAACACTCTGTTTTTGGGCTTGGGTGCCCAATACCAGGGCCTTAAGGGACGAGGCTACACCCGGGGAGAAATAGCCAGCTAGCGTCTCTTCCACCCGTGGCATCGTCCCAACGTTCGCATACAGCGAGGCTTGTGGGGTGAAGAGGCAGGTTGCATACGGGCTATCTAAGGACCTGGACACCTCAGTGTGCAGATCCCAGAAAAAAGGCAGACCCCGGCGTGGAGGCTGTGTGGCTCCAATGCGAGCAGTCGAATCCCTCATGAGCCGACTGCACATGCTCCTCTCCGAAGCAAACAACATTTCAAGCTCATGCCTGCAAAGATTCACACACAAATCGCTTACCTGAACGAACAGAAGCTAGCATCGGCTCCACTGCTTGTGCATTGTGTAGCTTCCGGGTCGTGACGTCACCCAGCCAATGACGTTGCGTCTTGGCATGGCCGGATTACACACGTGATTTAGCGTGTGAGCAACGCGGAAGCGTTCCCAAAGCATTGTGATGCAACTCAAGTTCCTGAAAGGGAACTTTAATGTTTCTAAATTAGTACATTTAAGTTTATTTTAAATGAGTGAAACAGTAGCAACAGTAGCAAGGAAAACTTCCCTGAGATGGTATGAGGAAGAGGAACCAGATTTAAAAACGAACCCATCCTTATTTGGGTGGCACCAAATGTCCATACATTGCAGTTCCATTATTGTTGAGGTGTACATGTCAGTGATGGCAATTACATGGCAATTTCACTGAATTGAATTGAAATAAAAAATGCAGACTGCTTATAGTAATTACAGTCCAAATCCAATTTCATGGTTCTTAAGTTCAACCCTCCACAGTAACTTCATGGATCTTTAAACAGTTTATGAAGGACCATTTTCAGCAAGTGGTCTCCAGATGAAAAGAAATCCATCCATAGGGAGCCATCAGGATGAATCAGACCAAAAAGGTCCAAAAAAACACGAAAGGGGGTAAATGTTTTTAGCTGCTACAGTATATCATCAGCGATAAAAGGAACTAGCTTTGTTTCTTTTGTTTCTACAACAGTTCACATACTCACAAAGGAAGTAAAGGGACTAGCGTGTCACTCTTTGCGTGTATTTTTATTTCTGAATTTTCTTACTTGGATAGTTTGTGTGTGACATTAAGCAAAGAACGAACACGGCAGACTGCGCTAGTGGAGAATCACAAAACCGTTGGGCAAAAATGAATCAAAAACAACAATAGCAATTAGAGCAAAAAGACTTGATGGTGAGTCAGGCATATAGAACAGATACTGAGAAATACATTGTTTTGTGACTGTGTGTGTGTGTGTGTGTGTGTGTGTGTGTGTGTGTGTGTGTGTGTGGGTGGGTGTGTGTGTGTGTGTGTGTGTGTGTGTGTGTGTGTGTGTAAAATTGAGCAGTAGATGTCGACTATGAGTGTTGCGAGACGTGATGTCTGTGGCAGTCATGTCTGTGTTCTGTGGTGTTTGCTGGGAGCTGGAGTTGTGTTGTTCTTTGCGACATTGTGTTTCCATATGCATTGTGTTACACTTTTTCTGTTTTTCTGTAATGTCTTGTAGGCCAATCTGTGCTGGATGTTGCCAGTGACAATGAAATGAGACTCTTTTTGGAGAAATGTCAAGAAAATGTACGTGCATATTTGCCTCACAATGGATTAAATGCTACCTCATAAATGCAGCCGAATTTTTAATAAATCAATCAATAATTAAATAACCATGCTCTTTATTTTTACCCCTAAAGACAACATGTATCACAACTAGAACGTTTGAAGGGCTTCTGTGGAAGGTAAGGACCTATTTGTTCAATGCTTATGTAACTTGGATATACTAAATGTACCATAAAGGAAGTATTAGTAATTTTAGAGAAATTAATCCAATCTTCAAAATATGTCATCCCATTCACAACCACAAGATGGTAGCCAAGAGCTCCTTCATAGACCTTCCTGAAAATCTCAGGCCATTTTATGGGCACAGATAAAATCATGGCTAAATTACTGTGGGGAAAAAAAAGCTTGACATTTTCTTCTCACAGAAGTCAGATTTTCTGAGCTGGAACTCCCACTGGGTTGTTCTGGAGAAGGGGACTGTGAGCTGGTACTGTAACCAGTAAGTAGTTTCATTATAAACCTGTTCCTTACAGGATGCATTTCAATTGGTCAGTCATACTGTAATTTTAAATGAAATTGATGCAACAGTGATTAAAAAGAAAATGAAAAATAAATAATCATGACAAACTTTGATGTTGACTTGTCAAAAGTAGTCTGGAAATTTGATCAGAAACTGTTTTATGAGAAGAAAGGAAAGAACATTTTGTCAGTGTGAGTCTATGGAAGTTTTGGGGATAGTACAAGCTGTAAAGATCCACTGGCCACTGGGTTTCTCGAAAGCTGTAGAAAGAATAACATTTAGAAAAGTTGTGTTTCATAATAATAATATAAATAATGATTATTATTATTAATATCATCATCACTGAATACTGGCTTGACAAAAATAATTAATAAAAGCAAAAAAAAATATATTTTGAGAAAATCTGGATTTTGCCACTGTTCTGGTTTTTTTTTTTTTTTTTTTTTTTTTTAAGAAAACAGAAGGGACAAAAAAATTAACTTTTTTGAAAATACTTACCATATTGAAAATACTTAAAATGGCATTAATCCATTCCAACCCTCAAAATGACACCCCGTTTTTATGTTTCATGTTATTAAATTGGAAAATACATTTCTAAATAACAAATCTTGTATAAAAACATAATAGAAAGAGTATGTAAAGATATAATAAGGTTTTATTCAGTGTATTTTCCTTGGAGATGAGACGACTTGAGCTAACGAAAATGCCGGTGGGGTGTGTGTGTGTGTGTGTGTGTGTGTGTGTGTGTGTGTGTGTGTGTG
>JAAIIK010000091.1:345029-368464 GCA_014706435.1 Silurus glanis | reverse complement strand
TATATATATATATATATATAAATAAATGCAAGAACATTTGCAAAAGCTTTTCTCTAGATTTAGTACATACCCATGCCAAATTCCTCAGTGCACTGTGCCAGGGGCTAAGTACCTTATCTTTAATTATATCACTGATTTATCCTGCTGATAAAATGCTCTACTGTTGCTGGATTTAGGCCATTTCTGCCTCTGACTTGTTATGATATTTATATATAATTCTTTTTCATTCCTGTTGATCATTTAGGTGTGGAGTGTGAAGTTAGAACAGGAAGTGGAAAAAAACAAGATACTATCCGATGCTCTGCAGAAGTTGGCGACAGAGCATGACCAACTAAAGCAAAAGCTTTCCAGCGGCAGAAAATCGCCGACTCAGAGTGCACCTGCCGAGGATGAATTTTACGATGCTCTCTCTGGTGAGTGATCTCCAGTCCTGAGGATTTCCACTTCCTGAACAGACAGCAATCTTCTAATTATATCTGTATTTTATTCTTTAAAAAAATCAAGGCATAATTTGCTTAAAGTACATTGATAATAGTGCAAGAATGAATGCATTAATGGCTATAGGATTCATTAAAGCTTCCAGTAAAATGGTTTTCTGCTCATGACAAAGCTCCAATCCATGATGTGTACATTTATATGTAACAGAATGAACCTTTTCATCAATGCAATAAACACTACCAAACTGGAAAACATCCCTCATCTGATTTTGTAGAATTTCTTTCAGCCTATAAGCAATAGACACATTTCAGACTGCAAATGTGCACAATGTCAATTAAATAGTAGAATTTATTTTGTAAATATATAACTCACTGTACTGTTTACAGAGAATAAAACCAATGGAACCATTTATAAGCCATTCTATACTGTACATCACTCATGTTGTTGTTTTCTGTCAAGAGAAGGCTTAAATGCGTATATGTCTAGAGTCAATCTGACCATAATCTGTATGATTCGGAAACTTGAGGCCAGAAAAGTGTAGTAGGGTCGTACACCACAGGTAGATCATCTAAAGCTGGGTCCAAGTTTTACAAACCATCCAGACATCCAGCTAGTTTACTGACAGTAAATTACATTTTTCTGTAGCCCGACAGCACACTCACATGTTATGTTTCCTGTTTGCTAACGGCTTTAAACAAGACTTGTAAAGATGCAATTAAACCTTTTAAGCCCCTGATTATGTCTTTTTCTGATAATAGCTATTCATTGTTTTTTTTCTCATTGAACAGAAGTAAAAGGAAAGGCTGCTTCGAACAGAATACAATTAGATAATGAAGCATGTGGCCAGAAAAGAGCACAAGAGAGAGACCCAATATGAAACAATGCTTAATGCAGAGTGTGTAGCATCTGCGTATTAAATCGCCATTACACAAGAGATGATTTTATTCCTTCAGGATCTTATGAGACATGGTTTTGTGTGATGCAAGTTCTGTGAGCACATGCAGACCTGCGATATTCTCACAAACATTAAATACCTCTCGATGTCTCAGTGTGAAAAGTTGATTTCACCATACTTTTCCTACTAAAAGGAAATGTTTTGCTGTTTCAAAGATACTCGATATGAAATGATCTCTAAGGTTTTAAAATGGAAGGAGTATAGGATTGAATAACTGAACAAACAATGATGTCATGATGGCATTAGGGCTCACTTTGTGGGCAATAGGTTCTTAATGTGGGGTCTTTAGCCAATGGATCACCAACAGATTTCTGATTTTTTTTTCCCCCCATATTTTATTACATGGTATTCAATCATTCAATGTTCTTTATTTATTATTGAGTTATCATTTTTTATCAATTTTTAACTTATCATTTTTATGCCTTTATCCTGTTTGATTGGGCAATTCATATGAATGCCTGTCATTCTGTCGTAACTTCATAAGTTCTATATCTATCCAATATACTGTATAATCAGAATTTTGCTCTAATGGAAACGAGCTAGCTTAGTGGTTAAGGCATTTTGGATCCATAGGTCGTGAGTTTAAATGCCAGCCATACCAAGCTGACACTCCTGCGGTCCCTGAGGGAGGCCCTTAAACTCACAGCTGCTCAGTTGTATTTAAAGAAAAGCAAAATATCCGAACATTGATTTTACTTTCATTTTTATAAAATAAATGTATATGGAATTGCTTTAGGCTATAGATTAGTTATAACTGACCATCAACAGGAATCTAATGACAAGCATCTCTTTAGCATCATTTAAACTGCAGTAAACACACTTAGCTAACAAATGCCTCAAATCTAAATGTCAAGTGCTCATTCAACTTTAGCAACTAATACAACATGGCAGGATTGTTTGATTTTTGTTTCCACTCTCATGGATGAGGTACGCTGCCTGGCTGCTGTTTCTGTTGGAACCGAATCCCTCAGGTGGAGTTCCACAGGTGCGCTAGGAGAACAGATGGAGGGAGGGAATAAGGGATCTCGGGAGTGAGCGAAGGAGGGACGTAAGGAAGGGAGGGTTCCATGTGACCCAGAGTGCAGTAACTACGTTACTGACACAGCTGTATGTGTCTCTGTGTGTCGTCTATCCGTTTTGTCCCTTCTGCAGAGTCAGAGTGGGACAGCGGTGTGAGAGGACGTTGCATTAGTGTCCTCTGACTTCGGCTGACACTGCTAAGCGTCTCATCTCTACACAAAAACAGAAGCTCGCACTCCTGCCAGCATGTCTAGGGAGGAGCGCCATGGAGACAAGACCCACCATAACGGTGTGAAGAAATACAGGTGAGTCTGGAAAGCTACCAGGATTAAGGCTTGTTTGGCTTTTGTGTGATGTATGTGTAAGGATTTACACTCGCTCATCCATTAGATGCATTTAGTTTGTATTTTATGGATTATTATTTGCAGATTTAACTGTATTTGACTCACACCCACATTTGCTGCATACACATACTGTCCTCATGCTTTTTGCATGAGAACGGACCGCAAGCTGATCGGTAGTCTTGGTGTCAGGTAACTGTTTCCAAAGCACAAGATCCGCTTCCTGATACAGGCCTTTTATTAACCCGTCGCTTGATTTACGATGGATTTACCCCAGATTACTGATGGTCAAACCTGCAACAGGTTAATTTCTGGAGTCCAAATTTCTGGGGTCTCATTGACTCTAACATTCGTATCTAAACAGTAAATTCATAACATCACTATAGCTGAAAAAAAGTCCTATGTATAGACTTCAATGGTTTCTAGCAGCTAAATATATCCACAAATGTATACATTAATGATTCTGTATTTATGAAACAATCCAAATGATGCATTAGTGTAGTTTGTGAGTCTTTTTGTAAGTCTGTGTTCAAATCACTGCATCTTTCAGCAGACAACATTATCGAAGGCAACTCAGCCAATCAAATAGTTTTGTATTACCCATCAAAAACGTATCTCCAACCATGTCAAACGCTAACAGGGAAAATATTTAAGCATAAATTACATTCCAAAGCTAACAGGCTTTTACTGTTTTAATTCAATTTTTATTTTATAATTGAAAATAATTGTTAGGTTGATCATACCCTTATATACAGTAATTGCACTGTATATTCTAAAAAAAAATTGAAATATATAAAATATATTATCATAATTATTAATAATAATTATATAATATATATTTTTTTATATACAAGGATATGATTAAGTTAATTAATTATTTAAATTATTATTGTTACAATACATTTTAGTAATAAATAAATTAAGCAATAAATTATTAGATTATTTATTAATTAAGTTAATATTATTTTTATAATAATAATAATAATAATAATTATTATTATTATTATTATTACTATTATTATTATTTAGTAGGAAAAGAAAATATCACTGAGAAAAGAAATGCATACATTCATGCATAAATAAAATTTTTATTGTGGTCCTTCAGGCCAGGCTTAAATTTTTTTATTTTCATTTGAATGTTTTCCCTTATGTATGGATCTATACGAACAAAATAACAACACAAAACTAATAACTGTGCCGCAAAACAAAGTTACAAAAAAGTATGTATGTATTTGTGATCCGGTGCTCATTTGAGTCTGTTTTTGTTCAGATTTTTGTATTTATTACATAATTTAATTCTTTCTAATTACATTTTCTGTCTAATCTGCGACATTTTCTTTAAATATTTGTACGAGTTTTCCCATTCCTGCCTCGTTCCAGAAACTGAAAGTAAACCTCTGAAACATGCTCCAGCATAAGAATCAGATTGTTCAGTTAAAATATTTCAGCAACCAGCTGGTGAGTATTCAAACGTTTAAATTAGCAAGAAAGCAAGGAGCTCAATATCACAGCTGCCAATACTGTAGCATCTCCACATGACAGCACTGAGAAACTGAACCAGACTTAACTGTACTTTAACCAATCTCTGTAATTATATCCTGAAAACCTCCAAGTGGACGTTAAAGCATTTATGTCTTTCTCTTATATGCATTATTATGTATCATTATCTGAAGTGTGCCCTTGAAAACTGTACCATACTCACCAATAATTATGTGCTTTCCATCAACTGATTTTTTTTAATCTTTGTGTAACTTTACCATTTTTGTAAGGAGTCTCCAGTGTCAGCATGTTAAGGTTTATATATATATTTTGAGTGTACTTGCTCAAAAGCTTCTGCACATTTTTCACTGGCAGTGTCTTACTGTTTGTTCGCTGTACATACATTTAAATATTTATCTTCACTTTATTTGCTACGATTTGCAATTCTGGTAGAGATGCTAAACTGCATTTAGTTGCTATGTACCTATACTATGCAATGACAAAATAAATCTGCTTATTAAGTTGTATCTATCTATTCGATAATCGATGACAACAAAACAATTTGTTGCTTGGATTATTTTCCTATACTCACATACCCTTTTTTGTTTTAGTAATATTTTTAGATAAATCTATATTTTAAACTTAAGGTAAAAGCTGAACTTTATAAATTTGTATTTTGTTGGTATCCTCAAATGCAGAGGTCCCACCCATTGGGCTCGGACCATGGTAGAGTTGCTACCAGGTTGCCAGAACATTCTGAGGAAAATGTTTATAAATATAACATTGTATAATTTATTGTGCATTTTTGCCTAAAATTCATATTTGGCACAGTTTCAGAAAACATCATTTCCACAACAGGTCCAGCTAATTATTAATAATTCATGTAAAACAAATATATCATAAAAGTTTCTTTAGAAGATCTCCACAAAAGGTTGGACCCCCTTGCTTTGTTAAAGTTTGCACACAAAACAATCTGACATCACAATCCTCAATAGATTTTTTTTTACTTTTATATGATTTTTGTCGGTATTATTTATGTTTGAAGGTTAATTTATGTTTAAAACTTAAATGTTTACCAATAGTAATTTTTGGTTGTTTTTAACACATTTGAAGGTTTTTCCAAAAAAATTTTTATTTTTATTTGTATATCTACAAATAACTCTATTTTCTATTGTACTTCTCCTTTTTTTCCACAGTTTATTTTTACTGTTTGTATTACTTCGAGGACCTGGTGGAAGAATTTTGGAAAATTTCAGGTTAAATCCAGTTTTTATGGATTTAAAACTAGCCGGAAAATATTGTACGTTTTGGATTTATTTTCATTTCAAAAGAGCTTTTTATTTGAGAAAGTATCAGCTTGAAAGTTTGTGATTTTCCAATCCATAATGAAGCAAACTTTGCCATGCTTCTTCCAGAACATCTCTTCCGGCTCCAATGTTCTCAAGAAATGATGTGAGCATTTGGAGCATCCTCAAGAAATGCATTGGGATGGTGAGTGCAGTTTCAATCACAGGCTTCATGAATATTGCAAATTTCTGTTTCTTCATTACTAAAATGTCCAATTTAAAAGATTTAGGCATGTCCTTCAATCAGAAAACAATACATTGAAGTTCTTTATGTGTAAGGAAGAGTTAAATTTTACTTTATAATGTCATTTAGAAGTCAAATGTTTCATATTATTTGTCTTGGATCGAAGTGGTAGCTCATTATTTAAGACATTGAACTACTGATCATAAGGTTCATGAGTTCAAATCCCAGCACAATCAAACTGCCACTTCTGGGCCCCAGAGAAAGGCCCTTATCCCTGAAATAATCAGTTGGATAAATGAGATAATTGCCCTTGTTAAGGACATCTACCATCTACCAGGGTTCTTTGCATCACAAAGTAATAAAAAAATGGAATTGATATCATTTAGAAATGGTGGAAACCATCCCATTGACTTACTGTGGGCCTTAAGGATTAAGAAATACCTCATCAATCTTTCTAAAACAACAGGATGATTTTTTTTGTTATTGAAATAAATGTTTGTTTGTTGATTTATTTGTTAATGTATTTATTGAAACTTAAAAATTGCATCCAATTCATATGCACTTTATTGTATTTTATTAATTTCCTTTTTGATAATATTTTCATATATTTTTTACTTCATTAGATTTATTATATATATTTATCTATTTTGATCGATTGCATTTGTTTTATTCATTTTTTTATTATACTTTCATTTATTTCTATATACTTGCTGTTCTTGCCAGGCAGTTCTCAAAAAAATAAAATAAAAATAAGTACGTGTATATGAGGTAAACTAATATATGTTTTTGGATTAATGAAGAAATTAATGCTCTAGCGTGATATCTTTTCTCAAATCTAATTGGTTAGAATGTGTTTGAATTTTCAATTGCAGAAGCTCAGTGTCCCGAATTACAAATAAACGTTACGGCGTAGTTGACATGTTGAAGATTTCTGTGATGATATTTATTGAATTAGCATTTGAGTCTTTAATGTCGGCACTTAAAAAAAACAACAACCGTATATAATACACATTCCACAAATGTAACCCTAAATGGATAAAAAAAAATGTGCAACTGTTGGCAAATTCTTGTTGTGTGTGTATGTGTGCTATGGCGTTTTATGAAAGCAACAATGAATGACCCGTTGTTGTGATATGAGGTTGCGTTTCCAGTGCACCCAACATACACATAACTTATTTATGACTTAATTGTTTTGTTACTTATTTATACGGCTTTGGGACAATGCTGCCCTGACACACTCCACCTGTAGGCTGCGTACTGATTAAAAATTCAATCCTGGACACATTTGCTTACATGGAATAAGTCGTGTGACACTGTACGACCATGACGGTTTGACAGTAATCCATACAGCTGCATTATACTCGTAGTACGCAAGAAAATAAACACGAGCCTCTGAAGGTCTTAGTGTAATATTCCCTAACGTAATTATTAGCACTGCAGAGACCAATCAGGAAAGTACACAAAATTGCCATACACAATGGCTGCTATCTTTCATTCTGCTGCAGTTTGGCGACATTTAGATTCAGAAATGAGGGATGATATACGGTGGCCGAGAAGTGCAAAACAAAACAACAAATACAAAAACAAATTAACAAATACAAAAACAAATCAACAAATCCGAAAACAAATTAACAAATCCAAAAACAAATTAACAAATCCAAAAACAAATTAACAAATTCAAAAACAAAACAACAAATTCAAAAACAAAACAACAAATCCAAAAACACATTAACAAATCCCAAAACAAATTAACAAATTAGAAAACACTAACAAATCCAAAAACAAAATAAAAAATTCAAAAACAAATTAACAAATCCGAAAGCAAATTAACAAATCCGAAAGCAAATTAACAAATCCGAAAACAAATTAACAAATTCAAAAACACATTAACAAATCCGAAAACACAACGACAAAATTCAGACAAACCGGAAAAGGTAGGTATAGTTTGCGAATGGAAACTTACAGATCATTGGACGAGACACCTGTCATTCAAAATATACAGGAAGTATGAAATCTTATAACTTTGTTTCTTGTACGTGTAAAGTTCTCCGTTTACTTTAAACTTTTTTATATTATTTGGATTAGTGCACCTTTAAATATAAAAAATAACAGAAATAAACATTGGCAAGCAAGGAGACACTGGAATTAATTCAAAGATACTTTGAGGAAGGAAATTCGTATGCAGTGATGTTGGAGATGCTGCAGTATATCATGACATAAAGATCTAAGAAATTTTACGATTTGGCACATGTTTTACGCTGGATGACCTTCCTAACGCAACCCTACCCATTTATCCGGGCTTGGGACTGGCACTGCTTGTGCAACCCTAATGGCTGGGTTTGATTCTCTGACCGGGAATCGAACCCGGGTCGTGGCGGTGAGAGTACCAAATCCTAACCACTAGACCACCAAGGAACCCAAATGGTGATAAACAATAACAGAGACGACTTTCTTGTTAATAATATACTTCTGATGGGAAAGTTTTATATACAAAATCGAAATACTTGAAACCAACGTTTTTTTTTGCATTTTATAATGAGTTTATTTCTTTCACAAAACCCCTAAAAGTGATTAGAAAGAAAAATGCAATGAATCTTTTGTCCTTTATAGAAAAATATGATTTACAGAATAAACCATAGCCCTGTTTATGTTTATCCTTTTTTTTACTTTAATTTTATTATTATTATTATAAATTGTATTTATGTATGTGTATATATTTGTATTTTCATGCACCTGTTCTGTGGATTGTAATGTAAATTGTACATGTTATTGCCATGTTGTTTGTATATGGTTAATTGCTTAATAAAAACATAAATAAATAAACAAATGAATAAATAAATACATAAATAAAAGGAAAAAAATTTTGTACGTCCTGTATATTTTGAATGACAGGTGTCTCGTCCAATGATTGATAAGTTTCCATTTACAAACTATACCTACCTTTTCTGGTTTGTCTGACTTGTCGTTGTGTTTTTGGCTTTGTAAATGTGTTTCGTGCAACGATTCAGACAAACCGGAAAAGGTAGGTATAGTTTGTGATTGGAAACTTACAGATTATTGGACAAGACACCTGTCAGTCAAGATATACAGGTGAGTGACAGGTGTCTCGTCCAATGATCTGTAAGTTTCCATTCACAAACTACCTACCTTTTCCGGTTTGTCTGAATCGTTGCACGAAACACATTAACAAATCCAAAAACACAACGACAAGTCAGACAAACCGGAAAAGGTAGGTATAGTTTGTAAATGGAAACTTACAGATCATTGGACGAGACACCTGTCACTTACCTGTATATCTTGACTGACAGGTGTCTTGTCCAATGATCTGTAAGTTTCCAATCACAAACTATACCTACCTTTTCCGGTTTGTCTGAATTTTGTCGTTGTGTTTTCGGATTTGTTAATGTGTTTTCTAATTTGTTAATGTGTTTTTGGATTTGTTAATTTGTTTTTGGATTTGTTGTTTTGTTTTTGGATTTGTTGTTTTGTTTTTGAATTTGTTAATTTGTTTTTGAATTTGTTAGTGTTTTCTAATTTGTTAATGTGTTTTTGGATTTGTTAATGTGTTTTTGGATTTGTTAATGTGTTTTCGGATTTGTTAATTTGTTTTCGGATTTGTTAATTTGTTTTTGAATTTGTTATTTTGTTTTTGGATTTGTTAATGTGTTTTTGGATTTGTTAATTTGTTTTTGGATTTGTTGTTTTGTTTTTGGATTTGTTGTTTTGTTTTTGAATTTGTTAATTTGTTTTTGGATTTGTTAATTTGTTTTCGGATTTGTTAATGTGTTTTGCACTTCTCGGCCACCGTAATGATACTACCTCTGGTTAGCTTTCCGGGTATTGTCCACCTTTGGTGTTATAATAACCTCCATCCTTAAGGATTTCCATTAGCTTTTGGAGTTTGCTGTGTGGATTTATTTTTATTCTGTGACAAGAGCATTGGCAAGTTTTGGTGATGATGTTGGGGTGCAGCCAGTGTTCCAGTTTAATAGGTGTTCATTGGGGATGAGGACAATGTTCTGTGCTGGACATTTACATTTTCCACTCCAACCTTAATACACCTTGTGTTCATGGAGCTTGCTTTGTGCACAAACCGTAAGACAAACTCTACTTTATACAAGGACATTGTATCTTTGTGGCAAAAACAAAAAGGGGGGCTTTAAACGTGTCATGTCCACTTTACAGCACAGTAAAAATCTTTCTTCGCATATCCCAGTGATGTTAGGAAGCTGGGGACAGAGCGCAGGGTTAGCAATAATATACTGTAGCGCCCCTAGAGCACAGAGGTTGGTAGGTTGGTGATACTGGGGCGTAAACCCTTGACCTTTCAATCAGTAACCCAGAGCTTTAACCGCTGAGCTACCACTTCTTCAAGCACATGTAAGTGGGTGATGTTCAGGTGTCCACAAGCTTTTTGCCACATTCCATTTAGTTCTTTCAGGGTAGTTCATTTGAGGGGGTAGTTTGTGTACTTTTAAGAAATGGGAGCTAAAACGTCATTTGAAAATCTCAGTATTGAATAGAATAGGCAGGTGTAAACCCAGCCATTATGGATGCACAAGCCAGTGCACTCTTAGTGCCGGTCCCAAGCCCAGGTAAATGGGGAGGGTTGCGTTAGGAAGGGCATCCAGCGTAAAACATGTGCCAAATCAAATATTCTCACAAATGAGAATTTCATACCGGATCGGTCGAGGCCCGGGTTAACAACGACCGCCACAGGTATCGTTAGCCGACAGGGTACCGGTGGAAATTGGGCTACTGTTGGCCGAAGGAGGAGAAGGAGAGGAGGAAGACGTATACAGAGACGGCAGGGAAGGGAGCAGTGTAGGAGAGTGGAGGTTCGGGTTGGTACTTTAAATGTTGGTACTATGACGGGTAAAGGGAGAGAGGTAGCTGATATGATGGAGAGGAGAAAGGTAGATATGTTGTGTGTTCAGGAGACCAAGTGGAAAGGGAGTAAGGCCAGGAGCATTGGAGGTGGATTTAAACTGTTTTATCATGGTGTGGATGGAAAGAGAAATGGTGTAGGGGTGATCCTGAAGGAAGAGTACAGTAAGAGTGTAGTGGAGGTGAAGAGAGTTTCTGATAGGGTGATGATCGTGAAGGTGGAAGTTGAAGGGATGATGATAAATGTCATCAGTGCCTATGCTCCACAAGTTGGCTGTGAGATGGAGGAGAAGGAAAGATTCTGGAGTGAATTAGATGAAGTGGTAGATGGTGTACCTAGGAAAGAACGATTGGTGATTGGGGCAGACTTTAATGGGCATGTAGGTGAAGGGAACAGAGGTGATGAGGAGGTGATGGGTAGGTATGGTTTTAAGGAGAGGAATGTGGAAGGGCAGATGGTGGTAGATTTTGCTAAAAGGATGGAAATGGCAGTGGTGAACACTTATTTTAAGAAGAAGGAGGATCATAGGGTGACGTATAAGAGTGGAGGAAGGTGCACACAGGTGGACTATGTGCTATGCAGGAGATGCAACCTAAAGGAGATTGGAGACTGTAAGGTGTTGGCAGGGGACAGTGTCGCTAGACAGCATCGGATGGTGGTCTGTAGGATGGTTTTGGAGGCGAAGAAGAAGAGGAGGAGAGTGAGGACTGAAAGAAGAATAAGATGGTGGAAACTGAAGGAGGAAGAGTGTAGTGTGAGGTTCAGGGAAGAGGTCAGACAGAGGCTCAGTGGTGTTAAGGAGGTGTTGGATGATTGGGCAACTACTGCAGGAGTGATGAGGGAGGCAGCTAGAAAAGTACTTGGTGTAACATCTGGAAATAGAAAGCAAGACAAGGAGACGTGGTGGTGGAATGAGGAAGTGCAGGAGAGCATAAGGAGAAAGAGGTTGGCAAAACAGAAGTGGGATAGACAGAGTGATGAGAAAAGTAGGCAGGAGTACAAGGAGATGCGGCAGCAGGTTAAGAGGGATGTGGCGAAAGCCAAGGAAAAGGCATATGAGGAGCTGTATGAGAGGTTGGACACTAAGGAAGGAGAAAAGGATTTGTACCGATTGGCCAGGCAGAGGGACCGAGCTGGGAAGGATGTACTGCAAGTTAGAGCAGTAAAGGATGGAGAGGGAAATGTGTTGACTAGTGAGGAGAGTGTGTTGAGAAGGTGGAGGGAGTATTTTGAGCAGCTGATGAATGAGGAAAATCAGAGAGAGAGAAGGTTGGATGATGTGGAGTTGGTGAAGCAGGAAGTGGATAGGATTAGTAAGGAGGAAGTGAGAGCAGCGATTAAGAGGATGAAGAGTGGAAAGTCGGTTGGACCAGATGACATACCGGTAGAAGCGTGGAGATGTTTAGGAGAAATGGCAGTGGAGATTTTGACCAGATTGTTTAACAGGATTTTGGAAGGTGAGAAGATGCCTGAGGAATGGAGAAGAAGTGTGCTGGTACCGATCTTTAAGCATAAAGGAGATGTGCAGTCTTGCAGTAACTACAGGGGAATTAAGTTGATCAGTCACACCATGAAGTTATGGGAAAGAGTAGTGGAAGCCAGGCTGAGAGAAGAGGTGACCATCTGTGAGCAACAGTATGGTTTCATGCCGAGGAAGAGCACCACAGATGCCTTATTTGCTTTAAGAATGTTGATGGAGAAGTATAGAGAAGGACAGAAGGAATTGCATTGTGTATTTGTGGATTTAGAGAAGGCGTACGACAGGGTGCCAAGAGAGGAGTTGTGGTATTGTATGAGGAAGTCAGGTGTGTCAGAGAAGTATGTGAGGGTGGTGCAGGACATGTATGAGGACAGTGTGACGGCAGTGAAGTGTGCAGTAGGAACGACAGACTGGTTCAGGGTGAAGGTTGGACTGCACCAGGGATCGGCCCTGAGCCCTTTCCTGTTTGCAGTGGTGATGGACAGGTTGACGGACGAGGTCAGACAGGAGTCTCCCTGGACTATGATGTTTGCGGATGATATTGTGATTTGTTGTGAGAGTAGGGAGCAGGTTGAGAAGAGCCTGGAGAGGTGGAGATATGCGCTGGAGAGAAGGGGAATGAAACTCAGTAGGAGTAAGACAGAATACATGTGTGTGAATGAGAGGGAGGGCAGTGGAGTTGTGCGGTTGCAGGAAGAAGAGCTGGAGAAGGTGGAGGAATTCAGGTACCTGGGGTCAACAGTGCAAAGTAATGGTGAGTGTGTTAGAGAAGTGAAGAAAAGAGTGCAGGCAGGGTGGAGTGGGTGGAGAAGAGTGACAGGAGTGATTTGTGACAGTAGGGTATCTGCAAAAATGAAAGGGAAAGTTTATAGGTCTGTGGTGAGACCTGCGATGTTGTATGGATTAGAGACAGTGGCATTGAGTAAAAGACAGGAGGTGGAGCTGGAGGTAGCAGAGCTGAAGATGTTGAGGTTTTCGTTGGGAGTGACGAGGATGGATAAGATTAGAAATGAGTTTATTAGAGGGACAGCGCATGTAGGATGTTTTGGTGACAAGGTGAGGGAGGCGAGATTGAGATGGTTTGGACATGTGCAGAGGAGGGACATGAATTATATTGGTAGAAGAATGCTGAGGATGGAGCCACCAGGTAGGAGGAAAAGAGGAAGGCCAAGGAGGAGGTTTATGGATGGGTGGTGAGGGAAGACATGCAGGTAGTTGGTGTAAAAGAGGCAGATGTAGAGGACAGGGTGGTATGGAGACGGATGATCCGCTGTGGCGACCCCTAATGGGAGCAGCCGAAAGAAGAAGAAGAAGAATAGAATAGGCAGGTGTTATTGCATCATGAAATATTTGAGCCAATTAGAGTTCAGTATGCAAATATAGGAAATGTGACACTGGCTGTTATGAGCACTTTAGGTTTAATGCATTTATATAAATAATTATTACATTGTGTATCTTTGGCTTACACATTTTTTTCTTTTTTATTCTATGATACAAAACAAGTCAAGTCAAGTCAAAAATTTTTATTGTCATTTTATTGTCAAGCTTTTATTGTCATTTCAAACATATAAAGTTGACGCAGTACACTGTAAAATGAGACAACGTTTCTCCAGAACCCTGGTGCAACTGTGTGCAAACAGTGCAGACAAAAGACAGTGCAAACAGACAACACATGACTGTGTAGGACAGATACACAAAAAACAAAATAGCACCACCAGTGAACCCACTATATAATGTTATACTATACAAT
Organism: Silurus glanis; assembly: GCA_014706435.1. Classification (NCBI taxonomy): domain Eukaryota; kingdom Metazoa; phylum Chordata; class Actinopteri; order Siluriformes; family Siluridae; genus Silurus; species Silurus glanis. Next base: position 354,583 of record JAAIIK010000091.1, on the reverse strand, counting down.
GGGCAAAAGAGAACTGTATACACTACAAGAGTGTACTTGTAAATAAACACAAAATGTTGTGCAAACCAGCAACAGCAGCAGTCGAGTAAAGGTGCAAAACAGCATGTAAACAGTTATAATAATATAATATGGGTGGTGCTGAATACATGGATGTGTGTAAATCGTAGTATTGAGTGTGTGTTTGAGTTCAGGTTGTAAATGTTCAGTAACACACAGTTGAGTGTATGTGAGTTCGATACATTTGTGTGTTGAGGAACCTGATGGCTTGAGGGAATTACAGTTTCACAGTCTGGATTTAAGACCCGAATGCTTCAGAACCTCTTACCTGATGGTAGTAGAGTGAAGAGTGTGTGTGAGGGGTGTGTGGGGTCGTCCACAATGCTGTTGGCTTTGCGGATGCAGTGTGTGGTGTAAATGTTCGTGATAGAGGGGAGAGAGACTCTGATGATCTTCTCGGCCGTCCTCACTATCCTCTGTAGGGTCTTGCGATCCGAGACGGTGCAGTTTCCAAACCAGGCAGTGGTTTCAAAAGGTGTCTCAAAAGTCCTTCTCTAGAACATGGTCAGGATGGGGGGGGTTGAGCTTTCCTCAGTCTTCTCAAAATGTAGAGACACTGCTAGACTTTCTTGTTGATGGAGCTGGTGTTGAGTGACCAGTTTAAAGTTCTCCACCAGATGAACACAAAGGAATTTTGCGCTTTTAACAATCTCTATGGAGGATCCATCAATGATCAGTGAAGAATGGCTGCTCTCTGCTCCATTAAAGTTGACAACCATCTCTTTGGTTTTGTCAATGTTCAGAGACTGGTTGTTGGCTCTACACCAGGTTGTTAACTGTTGCACCTCCTCTCTGTAAGCTGACTCGTTGTTAATGCTGATGATACCCACCTGCAGTGGGCTGAGCACACAGCCCTGAGGGGCCCCATTGCTTAGTGTGTTGGTGCTGGAGATGCTGTTCCCGATCCGGACTGGCTGAGGTCTCCCATTCAGGAAGTCCAGGATCCAGTTGCAGAGGGAGATGTTCAGGCCCAGTAGGCTCAACTTCTCAATCAGGTGCTGAGGGATGATTGTGTTGAATGCTTAATCGAGTCTATGAACAGCATTCGTTTGTATGTGTCCTTATTGTCCAGGTGGGTGAGGGCCAGATGGAGGGTCGTGGCAATGGCATCGTCCGTGGAGCAGTTTGGATGATACCGAGGGTGGTAGCTGGGTCTTGATGTGCTTCATGACAAGCCTCTCGAAGCACTTTATTACGATGGGTGTAAGTGCGAAGGGACGATAGTCATTGAGGCAGGAGGCTGTAGACTTCTTTGTCACGGGGGACAATGGTCATTGTCTTAAAGCATGTAGGAACAACGGCGCTGCTCAGGTAGATGTTGAAGATGTCGGTGAAGACATCTGCTAGCTGTTCTGCACATTGCCTGAGCACTCTGCCAGGAGGTTGTCTGGTCGAGCAGAGTTCTGTGGGTTAACTCTGCATAGAGTTTTCCTCCCTTCAGCCGTGTTTGTAATCATTAAGAATTATAAAAAAAAAAGTAATCTTCTTTGTCTGTAAATGTTTATGTACTGTAGTGATTATTTACAGTATCAAGTTACGTCCGGCTTTTATTGTCATTTCAGCCATGTACAGTACAGTGCACAGTGAAACAAACAAGGTTAGTTTAGTTTGTAGTTATTGATAATTGGCTGCGGTTTGGACACAATTCTGCAATTTGTTCTATTTATAGGCAGAGACATGAGTCAGACCTGCTGTCTGTTTATAAAGTTTTCTAAAATAACAGATTGTTTTTATTATTATTATTATTATTATTATTATTATTATTATTATTATTCTTTTTCAACATGCCAGATTGAATCCAATCACAAAGTAAATTTAAAGCACTTTGTTTCAAGGAATTCTGAAAATATTGATACATATATATTTTTTTTTCTCTCAGGAACTGTCTAAAATCGCCATGCCAGTCATCTTCAATGAGCCTCTGAGTTTCCTGCAGCGCCTTACAGAATACATGGAGCACACATATCTCATCCACCAAGCCAACGCCTCCACAGACTCCATCCATAGAATGAAGGTAATGGCAGGAAAGCAGCTGCTTCTTAGACAAATGGCTTCTGGAAAAGGGTTTCTAAGAACATAAACCACCTCTGACTAATCAAAATTTAAATATTTAATTATTTCCAGCTGCGAAGCAAACACCAGGTTTAACTCAAAACACTTGTTTTAATATAATGACATTTCTATTCCTACCATTTAAACAAGGACACGTAGTTTATGCTGGACACTCCACATAATCTAAAGAATTTGTTATTTAAAGTAAATGTTATTGTTCATACGGTGAATGTGTTGTCTTTTTTTTCAATCTTACAAAGTTCAAGAAAAAAATAGAAAGAAAGGACAGATCTTTTAGCAAGAGATAATTGGAATTAACTAGTTCATGGATGTTAGTCAATTCTAAATGTAACTATAAAAGGACAAAAGTCTGTCTTTTTTTTAGTAATAATAAAAAATGACTGCTGCAAGCTGCAAATGACAAGTTGTTGCAAAACATATTGTTGATTATTTTTCTATAATCGCATAACAACAAGTGTGTTAAGCCTGAATATTGGTCTTTCTTGCAGAGGCTAATGCTGTTCTCATTGACTAGAATCAAAGGGCAGAATTTAAATATTGAAGAAAACAATTCCTGCTTAAACAAAACCTAAAATGGATTTGTTTAAATCTAGAACAGACCCTTGAAATCTGTTCATTGTTGTGATGTTATGAGGAAATTGGCGAATGCAGGTTAAGATGACATAATCCAAATATTGTAAGTGTAAAACAAAGGAGGGTCAGTTGATCATCAAAGAGCATAATTTGGACAAAACAACAATATGAACATGAACAACTGAAACGAGAACAAAAACTGGGAAGACTAAGCACAAAACAAGGGCTTGGTAAACGCCAGAGTATAAAGTCAACTGAACGCATTATTTTGCCATGAGCTGAATGAACTTTGGATCCAAAGCTCACATCCCAAACACATCAATCTGCCACTTTTGGGCCCATGAGCAAGGCCCTTAATTCAATAGTTGCTCAGATGTATGAATGAGATGAATGTAGGTTGCTCTTGATAAGGGTGTCTGCCTAATGCCATAAATATAAGTCTTTGTGAGTCTTTTAATCTGTGGGTGTAAGCATGAATATTTGGAGAAATGTGTAAATATAATGATGATTGTATGCATGCAAGTGTGTATTGAGAGTTGGAGTCAAGTGTGGCCATATTTAAAGGCCATGATGTCTGATGGGAAATGTAGTTTTCATCTGGTAGTTACCTGACAATTGTTTAGTTTTGTCACAACAACACCAACACAGAATGAACTATACGTAAGCGAAAAAAATGTCTTGACATCAAACTCATATCTGGATGCATGACTGTTATATTGAAAAAAAAATTGGATAGTGTAATAAAACACTGCTAGAACTGCTGTACATTTTTTATGAAGGGCACCAAATGATGATGCATAATAACGACAGCTGCGTGTCTGCAGTTAATGAATGTGTATCGAAAGATTATTGTAGTGTTCTAATATTTACAACCATTTTCGAGGTGTGTTAGGTAATGAGAACAGTACAGTAATGTTTCTTTGTGTCGAACAGTGTGTGGCTGCATTTGCCGTTTCCGCTGTGGCATCACAGTGGGAGAGGACTGGAAAGCCCTTTAACCCACTCCTGGGAGAAACATATGAGCTAATCAGGTGAGTGCTAAAGAGTTTTACTAATCTGTACATGGAATACATTTCAGTGGGGGGATATGATGTAGTTTATCATTAGAAGTAAACATCTGGCAGAAATAAAATACAATACAAAATTTAATAAAATGAGACAGGATTAAAAAGTGGTATTGCACATTCTTATATGAAAATATATATTTTTTTATTTATATGTTTTTATTATTGTGCAAAAATACAAAAAAAAAATACAAAAAAGTGGTATTGCACATATTTATTTATTTTTTATTGCACAATGGAGCAAACATTTAAATGTTGATGAGATTTCATACATTACTTTTGTCAAATCTGAAACACATAAAATCTTTTCTCTAATCTTAGCTTTTTGCAAGAATTAAAATAAGCAAAAATATTTTTGGATTTTTTTTTATATAATGTAAAAAAAATATACATTTTGACTGTATGTCTTAAAAAATTACTAATTTTACTTTTTACAAATTGATTGTGAGACTACTGTGGAGTCTAGGAAGGTATATGGGGTTTTATAGGGTTAATAGAACTGCAGGTGCAAGCTATATAACCTGCAATCTAATTTTGACCACCAGGTTTTGTGTACATATGCATTTATGCTAACAATTAGAACCTTAGGACTGTCTTAAAAGGTGTTTGGAGATGACCACTGCACTCAAGCCTCAAAGCTGAGGCTGACCTCATCAAATCTGGAGAATAGACTTCTTGGAGATTTGCACCTTAAAATAAGAAAAATGGGAAGTAGAAAATATACAGCTGGTATGAAAATCGAATAGTTCCAGATAGGATCATAAAGTACATCAAAGAAGATTCTGATGGTTCAACAGTTATATGGTCGTATTGATTCACAATGACAGATAAAATGGTGTACTGCATCAGCTACTGTATATATGGTTGATATGACAATAAAAGCTTCTTGACTTGATTTGACTTATCAAGCTAAAGATCGAGGAGAACTTCACAACCACTGATGATTCTGAGCAACAAAAAAAAAATCGTTTGGCAAGCAGGTTATTCCAATAATACATGGCAAGCTTAACATCAGAGCTTTCCAAATCTCTTGAACTCATTGTAATAATTGTGAGGCAATTTACATTTCTCAGCTGTGGTCCCTAGGTGATTTGACTGAGGGTGATAAATCTTCCTGTCTATTTTGTTTCCTAAGCAAGCATTCAAGAAGGATCGACTAGAATCCTAGCTGAAGCTTGAAATTTGTGGCGTGCCAGGTCAACCTGTCCCAGAAGACTCTCAAAATCTTTTAGGGGGAACCACATGGCTATACACAATGTGTAGACCTGCCACTGGGGAAAAGTGACCAATCTTGCCACCTTTATCTTGTCAAACCTATTTAAAATCTGGGTTTCCATCTTTCCACCAATCCATTGTATGTTTGTCCAGTTTTGAGACCATATCCATCCACCACTGAGCAGCCACAGCAGATGTACAATAATTCTCTGACCGAGCCCAGTCATTGATAGATTAAACACCTTCCCAAGGAGTTTCTCCAAGCAGACAAAGTCACACAATTTATACAGCTGATTTATAGCTGACTATCACAACATTGTCTCAGAGGATCAGCAAGTGTTCATGACACAAAAACTGGCAAAAACCTAAGTTTGTTTCAGTGAAACAAGAAAACATTTTAATCAATAGCATTTGTTGTTGAAGTGCATTTCTGGAATGGCCAAAAAGTCTTAAGAGATCACTGATGCATCTGATATAATCAGTCTGAGCATCCACAGTGGACAATGATACCACCTATGGTTGCTTTGAGTGTCCTCTGCAGACACTGATACTACTCATGGTGGCTTGTCTGACTCTAATTGGCAAGCTTAATAACATCCGGCACATGCTGGAGTGCTGGGGTTGCATTCTCAGTGAATATATCCTCATGTGGTGGACTGTGTGACCTGCTTTGTTGTTAGAGAGCTCTTCTCTGAGTCCCCTGAGAGCCATAGTGCTGCAGTTTGTGTCCTAGGCATTGTCATCTTATTTATTTGGAAACAGAGGAAGGAGGCAATCAGACAGATTCTGCACTATCCAATGCCAGTGGCCATGAGAGGAGATTAAACATCTATGGCACTAGGGATAAGACAAAAGGTAGGACATTGAATTAGAGTGCCTGCCCTTGAAATATGAAATTAAAACAAATTTGTGTCCCAGGGAAATGGGAACAAGCGCTGAAAAGGTTGACAAACATTGGGAACCCAGTTCTTCTACCTGTAGTGTAAGTATAGAAAGGGTTTTCAGAAAATTGTACAATGGATGGATGGATGCCTTCCGTTTTTTGTCCTACTTTGGTGCTTCTTTTTGGCCAATAAATATGTTCATTCATTTGGTTGAACCTGGTCATTCTTGACTCGACTTCCAAATATCCCATATCTATTTTGTCATTTAGCTGATGTCATGGATACCAGTCTTATAGTCATCTTTTGTTTGGTTTTAAATATGAAATGTCTGAAATCTAGATGTCACTTTTGTATGAAGGTTTGATTTTCCAGCCTTGTTTATCTTCTACTGTTTATCTGCTTTTATCAGAGATGATCTGGGCTTTCGTTGGATGTCAGAGCAGGTGAGCCACCACCCACCCGTTAGCGCATTCCATGCCGAAGGCCTAAATGATGACTTTGTGTTTCATGGCTCCATCTACCCCAAACTGAAGTTCTGGGGAAAAAGTGTGGAGGCTGAGCCTCGTGGAATCATCACTCTGGAGCTCCCCAAGTAAGTTCAAGTGATTTTATTTATCCATTTTATTTATATTTGGATGAGCCACTGAATGATTGGTTTATTGACAGTAGAATTAAAAGATTGGTGGAGATTTGGGCATTTTTGGTACTTTGCTAACTGTTTTCTTCATAATCAGTGGATCCAATACACAATGAATTAATAAAATAACTGTTCAATACAATTTCTTCTGTGCCCAGACAAAAGGAAGCATACACTTGGACCAATCCTACATGCTGTGTCCATAACATCATAGTGGGTCAGCTGTGGATCGAACAATACGGCAATGTGGAGGTCATTAACCATAAGTAAGGGCATGCAAGGTTACAGAAACTCATTACAGAAATGATTTACTTTAATTGAATTCATGTCAGTGCGATTAGAAAACCAGACACCTTCCAGAAGAGCTGAGAATGCTCTGTCTATTGGTGTAATTATCACCAAACCTCATGGGCAGTGTTGGGCAACGTTACTTTTAAAAGTAACTAATTACGTTACTTAGTTACTTTTTATGGAAAGTAATGCGTTATATTACTTTTGCGTTACTTTTGCGTTACTTGTATCTCTTTCACGCCTTACAGGTGTAACAGGTGTAATATAGATAATTACCATTAAGAAACAAGTTATATTAGGGCAAAAGACATGTCTTAAACATTTAAAATGTTTAATAACTTCTTAGAGAACAATAAGATGATCGACTACATTTTGACCACAAGGCTGAACACTTTCCAGTCGCACTTCTGTACACTGCTTTTCAATCTGCCTTCGCCGTCAGAAATGTAACTATCGTTCGTGTATAAAGGGTTAAGGGTGTGGGCTGCACACCGGTGATGTGGAGGGAGAACATACCTTTCGCTGTCATCTCGTAAAACTTCGTGCAATTCCGTAAATATGACCTCGTCCTCGTCTACATCATTCTCTGCTTCATCATCAGCTTGAAACATTCTGAACGCTTTTACAAAGTTCGCGCTATTATCAGTGACCGTGGCAGTTTATCTTCCCACAAAGAGCAAATGAGCTGTGAATTTGCTCTCTATCTCCGCTGCGATGGCATCGTACATGTGTCTCTCACGGAAAACTTTTATTCTGAGCAGTCTATAGATCTGCAGTGGTGGAAAGTCGGCAAAAGTTTTCTATATTTCTGTCTGCATTTACATATATTCAACATTATACACAAACACACACACACACACACACACACACACACACACACACACACACACATCTGTAGTGCTGTGCTTTGCATGCAGATGTTTGTTTGTTTTTTGTTTTTTTGAAGTGGTATTTTTTGCAGTTGACAAGAGCTTTTCACCAATACATAATCTACACTTAACCATTATTCCTTTCTCCTTTTCCTCGACTATTTCAAAATAATAAGAATACTTCCATCACAGTAATGTAATTCCTGGTTTGCCATATCCGCTTCTGACTAGTTTGTTCCGCTGCTCGCACGTATGAGTGCGCGATTCTATGTGACTACGTTCATTTCAATTCAGTATTTATTTTTTTATGCAAAATAATTGAACTGAAAAGTAACTCGCATTACTTTTTTAAAAAAGTAACTCAGATATTAGTGTGTAAATTTATAAAGTAACGCGCTACTTTACTCGTTACTCCAGAAAAGTAATATTATTACGTAACGCACGTTACTTGTAACGCGTTACCCCCAACACTGTTCATGGGGTTTAAGTTAGTACATTTCTTAAAATGGTTTTTCTATGAAAATGTTTGGCTTTTTAAACAATATGATCTTTTTTACCCGAAGCAAAATATCTCTTGTTTGACCTTTGACAGAACTGGTGAAAGGTGCTGCCTGACTTTCAAGTCATGTGGCCTTTTTGGCAAAGAACTGCACAAAGTGGAGGGTTACATACTTGATAAAAGGTAAAATATCACAATTGTTTTTTAGCCCAGTCTTTTAATAATCTTTTAATAATTTGTTTATTTACATTACATATAAAAATAAATTGTGTGTAACCTTATATATATATATATATATATATATATATATATATATATATATATATCTTTTTTTTTATATTTCTAACTGTTTTTATTATTTGTATTTTATTTTATATTAATACTTAATATTTATTTAATTATTTATTTGACATTATTATTTATAATATAATAATTTATATCAATTTGCCATCATCTTTTTAGAATTATACTTGATGTTATGGAATGTACACAAAGCAAGATGCTTTCTGTTGATTATATTTTGTTTATAGCTGATGTTAATCATACAGGTCTCTCTGAATAAGTGTTAACTACAGAAATGTCAACAATTTAGAAAATAAATATAACATAAGAACCAAGAACTACTATCAGTGCTGCTGTTATAGAAAATTAATCAACACCTTCTGGCCAATCAGGATTAAGAATATAAGAGTACTGTGGTGCATTTGTACCCAAATAGCTATTTGAGAATTTTTTTCTCATATACAGTATTTTACAGATTTATTCGTTAAACCTTTGGAGTTTACAATTCATGTGGAAATCATATATTTAAAGTATGTTTCAAAGTGTCAATTTTACATTTTCTGAATTTGTGAAAATTCTGAATTCTGTGAACACTGTAATTGCTGCTCATTGTAAATGAATTTAAATTCTCCCCAAGCAGTCTTCACTCACTTTTAGCTTCAATAAAAAAAAATTATGATGCCTGTTAACTAAAATAGATTTTACAATATGCCTTTACAATACACATACGACATTAAGATGCATATTTTCTGCAGCAAAAAGAAAATATGTGCCATTTATGGCAAGTGGACTGAATGCCTGTACGCCGTGGACCCGGCTACGTTTGACCTCCACAAAAAAGCCGATAAGAAAAATGTTGAGGAAAAGAAAGTCAGCAAGCAGGTGAGGGTTTGTGATATGTGGTTAATTTTATTGGACTCCCAAGATGTATTATTGACAACCAAAATGCCTTAAAAATATAATTTATTGTAGTAAAATATTTGTAATAGAACCAGAGTGACTTTGTAGAAGTGTGTGGAGTAAATAGATTTAGGTCGGAAAACCAGGTAAGACACAATATATATATATATATATATATATATATATATATATATATATATATATATATAA
>JAAIIK010000091.1:279716-292396 GCA_014706435.1 Silurus glanis | reverse complement strand
TCTGTCTGTCTGTCTGTCTGTCTGTCTGTCTGTCTGTCTGTCTGTCTGTCTGTCCATGTATCCATCCATCCATCCATCCATCCATCCATCCATTATATGCTATTCATTCTTTATTTGAACTATGTAACAGTAGGTACTGACCTCAGGTGAATTTAGACCTGTGATAAGACCTTTATGTTTTTTCTCTCTCGTCAGTTCCATTGTACATTTTAACCCTCGTACTTGATGCTCTACTTCCTTATTTATTTTTTTAAGTTGCTTCTTTTTGCTTATTGTCTGATTTGACAGATTTTACTTAAATTTTTTTGCTTACTTTTTTTTAACTGATTTTAGTCGCTTCTCTTCTTTTTCATTTATTTTACTGATCGCCTACGTTATTTACTGGGAAAATAAAATTGTTACTTAAGCAATTAAATAATTCCTTTTTATATATCTTTCTTTTTTACTTACTCTGATTACTCTGACTTACTCTGACCGATTACAGATTGTGATATCTATATATCTTTGTCGTTTATTTTTTAAGAGTCAGTGAGTTTATCGTTAAACCACTAAGTGTATTTTGCATTGTTACACTCCTTCACAAGACATTACCTTCTTGCTGTCGAGAAGCATCTTCAGAAGGTCCTCGACACTTTTCAGCTTCTGCTTTGCCTTGCTGATGTCATCCTCCACATTGTTTTTCTCTTTCTCCAAATTTTTTATACGTTCCTGTGGGTGGAAACATGAAAGGTGAAGATACTCATCCTCACTCGTACATATTCAGTAAAGAGGAGAGAGGAGAGATGTTGTGTATTCATACCAACTGATCGTTGAGGGTCTTGGCGTTGAGTGTGTTCTGTGTGTTGGCTTTTTGCACCGTTTCATTAGCTTCATTGAGAGACTTTTCCAGGTCCTTGAGTTTGTCCTCGTAATTCTGCAAGAGCTCCCTGATCTTGTCGGCCGCTTTCTGGTTCTGATTCAGCTGCTTTGTGCAGGTGTTCTTAATGTAATCTAGGACTGCAGTGTGGACACACACACACACACACACGCACACACACACACACACAAATTGTTTTTTCCTATAGTCTCAAATGTATAAACGAATGCCACTTACACTACCACATTATTTGTTTATTTAATAATTCATGATTAATTCTTACAAATTCTGAGAAAATAATGGAAATTCATTTCATGTGAATGAGAGAAAGCAAAAAACACTAGTGTAAAACTACAGATTTTCTCAGTTGCTTTGGGGCGTTTCTCGAATCCTTAATATTTGCAAACTAGTAAGTGCATTTCTCAGAACAATTTGTACAAACAGCACAACACATCGAATTTCTTCGAAAATCCTCAGTTCATCTTTTGAAAGTACTGTAAGTATTTGTGTCGATAAACATCTCATTTCCATCAAAATGAAAAGTCCCTTTGTCATTGTTCACAAACAAAATCATCAAAATGTTTAGTTGTGTTGTCAGTAGGACGCTGCACAGTTTCAGGATCTCTTCATATAAACTATGGTTTGGGTTACAGTGACTGAAAATGCACAGAATTTGACTTCCTTCTGTAGATCTATGAATTTCAGCAGCACAAATGTATTCATTTGATTGGATATTTGATTTATATTGATTGCAAGGAGACCTGACAGGATTCACACTTTCACTGTACTAGTGTTCGTTCGTTTCTTAGTTGTTCATCCATTTTCAGAAATTGCAATTCTGTGTTTTGCTCTGTTGCCAATTGAAGGTTTACGAGATTCACCTTTGACCTGTTTTAGAGAACTAGTTGATCATTGGTTGATCTGATGCCGTTCACTCGCCTTCATTAGTGACATTCAAAAAAATAATAATAATTTTATAGAAATTTAAACTTCACAGATGATGAGAACTGGTTTAACCATTTTGCATTCAATGACTTATGCATTGAACTGATGCTGAGATGTTTTGGGGGGTTAAAACTATTCAGGTGAAATCAGTATGATATATTTTGATCAACATGAACATAAACAACTGATAATGTAGGAAACAGCAGACACTCGTACACAATCCATTATATGGATGTAGAAAAGCATTCACAATTTGACCAAGCAACGAGAAATGTTCTTATGATGAGCACAAGTGACTAAATGACGTGGAGGTTGAACAAGTAGTTTTGAGAATTTCATTTCTGATCTGAGAAACGCTCCAAAGCGACTGAGAAAAACTGTAATAAACAAACAAATAAATATGCAAAAGGAAAGAAAGCCATAGTGCAAAATAAATAAATAAAAGAAAGAAAGAAAGAAAGAAAGACGTACGTTTCTTTGCCTCGTCCAGTTCCTTTTCTGCTGCGTCCTTCTGGGGTTTGAAGCTCCTTTCCTGCATGATCTGCACCAGTCGCTCAGCCTCTTTCAGCATTTTGTCCACCTCTCCTGAAGGAAGAGATCCTCCGCTGCTGCCGTCCATGTTGTTCAACTGCTTCAGAAGCTCTGATACACAGACGACACGAAATCATCAAATAATGCTCGAACATCTGCCACTTTTGAAAACGAAAAGGGCTGTGTGTGTGTGTGAGTTTACCTTGGATTTTCTTGAGCATGTCCAGTGCCTGGTCGTTAAGATCCTTCGCTTTCTGGTGAGTGTTCTCTGAATTCTTCACTGCTTTTTGGGCCTCGTCCAACTTCTTCTCAGCCTTTTATATACAAATATAAATCAAAACCATTACATGACTGATCGTACCTCCTGGTTCAATTCTTAATATCAAGAGGCAGTGTGTGTATGACACTCCAACTCCAGATTCTTCATTTTTGTTCCAGATTATAAACTCCACCAGAATCACTGACTTACGTCTTCATATATTTTTGTCTATGAACATGAATAAAATGTTCCCCAATAATCTATTTTCTTTTATTTCATCCTGACCATGATCTACAAAGGAACCATTGATCACTGCCTGTCTCGGATCACAAGACCCTACAGAGGATAGTGAGGACGGCCGAGAAGATCTAATTCTCGCTCCCCTCCATTTACACCACACGCTGCATCCGCAAAAAAGCCAACGGCATTGTGGACGAAACCACACACCCCTCACACACACCATTCTGCCATCAGGAAAGAGGTTCCGCAGCATTCGGGTCTCACATTCAGACTGTGAAACTGTATTTCCCTCAAGCCATCAGGTTCTTCAACACACAGAACTGCAGCAAACTCACACACACTCACTCAACTGTGTGTTACTGAACTTTTACAACCTGAACTCAAACACACACTCAATACTCATTTCGATTTACACACATCCATGTCTTCAGCACCACCCATATTATATTATTATAACTATATAACTGTGCCCTTCCTAACGCAACCCTCCCCATTTATCCGGGCTTGGGACCGGCACTATGGCTTGTGCAACTCTAATGGCTGGGTTTGGTTCCCTGACCGGGGATCGAACCCGGGCCGCAGCGGTGAGAACGCCGCGTCCTAACCACTAGACCACTAGGGAACCTGTGAACTGCGTCATCAATAAATGATTGAAAAGACAATAAAAGCTTCTTGACTTGCTGTAAAACCAGCAGAAATGAACAGCATCATGTCAGATTTAAATTCATGGTGCTTGAAGCTGTTGTTTCAATCAATCCTACTGCGATTTGGTCAATCCAGGGCCATCTAGCAGGCGTCCAATAACATTTTCACGTCCTATGATTGGATGGTCAGAGAAAGCACAGCAGTCAGAGCTCGCAAACCGCATCTGTAGCAAACTGCACAAACTCATATATATACGTGTGGCTTCAATAGCTGTTTTTTTTTCCCGTTTCAAGACTGGAAAAGCTGGACATCGTTTGGAAAATGTCGGTCAAAAACAATTTCAGTGTTTTCGAGCTTGTTCATGAACCATTTATACTTTTTCATTTACTTTACTGGAGAATTTGCATTAAAACACACAATTTGCCTACATTTAAAGTCCCTAGAGAAACCGTAATGAACTGAAAAGAATTGCACAGAAAACCCATTTCCTGAGGTGAATATCGATGCTTCTGTTAGAGATGATGTATGTGTGAGGTGCAGCTGTGGCTACAGTGAAAGGAGACGTGTTGAATTGTGTTCATTGCGTTTCTTGCTTTAGTGATGACATTCAATCTTACTGTGTGAGATTTCTGTCTGTGATGCAGCGCTCTGTTCTACTGCGTTTCTCTACAACACTGATGATTTCTTTAACTGTGGTGTCATTATGATGGAATTTAGAGGTGGATTGGTTCAGGCAGGACACCACTGAAGGCCTCTGTGTTAAAATGCATTAGAATATTTTTTTGTTTTAGGATGTTTATCTGGTTTTTTTTTTTTTTTAGAAAAATCAATGATCATACCTCCTGTTTCAGCTTGTTTACGTCTATGGTCAGGGTGCGTACGTCCCGCTCGAGCTCGTTTACTTTAGGCCGCAGCTTTTCCACGTCACTCGTGTATGTTTTCACAATGTTCTGAGAAAAAAAGCACAGTATTTCAGTCATTTTACCTCAGTACATGGATGTGAAGCTAAAATTCAAGGTATATGTATATACCTTTGCTTCGGAAATGGCTTTCTCAAGCTCTTTGAGACGCCGATGAGCTTCAGAGCTGGAATTGAGAGAATCCAGCTGCGCCTTGAGCCGCCCCAGATCGCTATCAAGCCTCTCAAGATCGTTTAGTAAGGTCTGAGCACAGCTGTCACATTCTGAGAAACACACACAGATAAACATCATGATGCTGGGTGTTTTTTTTATATGTGACTTCATCTGAACAAAGACGGCCGAGTAAAGAGATCAGTACCTATGCATTCCTCTGCAGGGGGAGGGTCGATGGGATCCTGTATGTAATTGCACACTAGAAGAGAAGTTATAGTTAATAAATGGCACGGCCTGCATGCCAGGATTATTATATATTGCATAATGTTAAAAAGGTTTTGATTTGGAGTGTGAAAGACAGAGGTACCTCCGGTGGTTGAAGAGCAGGAGTTCCCGTTGCAGTTGCACAGCTGACATCTGCCTCCGTGTTCCTCAGGTCTGCCAAAATATCCAGGAGCACACCTGAGGAGAGCATTTTACACACTCAGTACATTTTACATCATGCCAAGAACAAGGATCAACAGAATAGTCCAAAAAGCAGTGAAAAATAGCATCTCAAACAGGAGATTGAAAGACACAAGGGTTTTTTTTAATTTTTATTTTATTTTTCATTTATTCATTTTTTTGGATGATTCTTTTTTGTTTTGTTTATTACCTTTATTGCATTAAAAATTATCCCTTTTTTGTTTGTTTTTTGGGAGGGGTAGATAACAGATCTAGAGGGGTAGATTTTTTTCTTAGTTAGAAGATAATCCTTTTTTGTTTTTGTTAGTTTTTTTAGATAAAAGGTAATTCTTTAGTTTTTTTTCTTTCTTTTTTTTTTAGATAAAATATCATCCTTTTTAAAAATCATTCTATTTTTAAGATGATTTTTCCATTAAGAAGGATTTGAACTTTTTTAAGATGTTTTTTTTTTTTTTTAGAATAATTATTTGTAGAATTTTTATTTTTAGCTCTTTTTATGATGATTTTTAATGATATTCTTGGGCATTTTATGGTGATTCTTTTTTGTTTGTTTTTTTCCCCTTGATGATGACAGTGATGATGATGATGATGATGAAGATTCTAGCATATTTATTATTTATTATTTATAAAAAAAAAACAAAAAAAAAACATTTATGAATCCCTGTTGTATTTATTGTAATTTTTTATGATTAACTTTCATTTTAGGAATCAGTTTAAAGCTTTTTTTTTTTTTTGATGATTTGGGTTTTATTTCTGAGAATAATAAAAAAAGAAGGGAGTTTCTGTTTCTTTTTTATAAAATCCTATATTTTTGGGGAGGTTTTTTTTGTGGTTTAGGGTTATTCATGTTGGGGGTAAAAATGCCTTTTTGGATTGATTCTGTTGATTCAGGAACTTCAGGATGATTTTTTTGTAGAATTCAGTTTTTTTTTTTTATTACAGTGCAGTAAATCATTAGAAATCCCTTAATGAAACATTTCTCATATTAAAGTAATTAGTGCGCATTAGAAAGGAACATGCAAACTTCAAAAGCGTTCACTGAAAACAACGAATAATAGGACAACTCACCTCTCACACTTTTCTCCTGCGTATCCCGGCTTACACTGACACCGAATTCTCCCATGTACCTCACTGCATCCCACAGCAAAACTGAACACACACACACACATCAGTTCATCCCATAGATATGGACTAAGGATCATCTCCAGAGTCACTATATACAGTAACTTTTTTTTTTTACTGAAACTGCAAAATGTAGAGAAACATCTTCCCAGAAAAGTGGAGATTTTTATAACAGTAAATGCACACTGAATGTGGAAATGGATGTTCACAAAGCACATGCCAATCCTATGCACAGATGTCTACAAACTTTTTTTCATAAAGTGTAGCTGTGGCAGTTCATAAATTATTAAGCAGAAATTAATGAATTATTCAGATTAATATAGGCTTGAAAAAAAAATCAGTTAAACCACAGGGAAAAAAAACGACATTTCCGAGATTAGATAAACTCTAAAATAAAAAATAAAAACAGCAATTTTCTTACATCATATGATCTTACAAATTATTTGAAAAAGACTGAATCATCATTTTTCTTAAACAAACAAAACAATTAGAGTTCTATTTTTATCAAATTTGGTGAATTATTAGTATTAATAATTAATCACATTCATTTGTCAGATACACTACACTTTTCTTGTCTTGTGTAAAAAATATTAAATAAACGTACAGTCAAAATTTTAGAGGAAAAAAAAGCTTTTAAAATAATGATTTATTTGAATTAAATGACTAAAAAAGGCATTTAAATACGATTATTATCATTAATGATGCATT
The DNA here is from genome assembly GCA_014706435.1 of Silurus glanis. Classification (NCBI taxonomy): domain Eukaryota; kingdom Metazoa; phylum Chordata; class Actinopteri; order Siluriformes; family Siluridae; genus Silurus; species Silurus glanis. Next base: position 285,552 of record JAAIIK010000091.1, on the reverse strand, counting down.
TTCAAGTCTGAAAAAACTAATAAATACTCAAGAATAATTAGTCTGTGTGTGTGTGTGTGTGTGTGTGTGTGTGTGTGTGTGTTTGTGTGTGTGTTTTCTCACTTGTTGCTCTCCAGGTGAAGTGGACACGGACAGATCTTGCAGGTCCCCATCGCGGCGTCTCCGTAGTAGCCGTGTTTACAGCGTTCGCAGTGATCTCCCGCCGTGTTGCCCTGGCAGTTCTGTTCAGATGATATCAACATTTCACTGAAACACCTGAATCACGGGAATTTCCCCCCAAAAAAGAGCTGAGATGGTGTTACTGGTGCGTTTATCGCAAGGCTTTTGTACTTTTACACTTTTAGATGTGTATATCTGTATATCTCTGTGCTTCCAGTCATCTGTTTGCTCCTCCACTTATCTTATTTCTAATCTTGTTTCACAGAATGCTTTGTGAATTATGGACTCTGGGGCTCTGAATTATGCTGGTATCAGATTCAAAGCACATTGAGGCTGTTGTGACTGAAGTTTGGTGGGTTTCCTGCTCAAACACACCTATTACACATGTTCAATAAGCACCAAAGCTTTATGTACTACATCACATATGTGTTTATATATATATATATATATATATATATATATATATATATATATATACGTGAGTAAGTATAAAATCTTGTAAAAAATATACTTTAATATGAGCCATTAGTTAGCATGCGGCATTGCAAACAAATCCAATGCACAATTTAGTAAAAAAAAAAAAAAAAAAAAAAAAAGTTCAATCGTCATTTTTTCACTACTGCTATACTTTAGTAGCTCCAAAAAAAAAATTTATTCCAACAAATTTCGCGCCAAAAAAAAAGCTGGTGTGAAGGTTTCTCTCATCAGTCCAGTTATCAAGACGAAATGACAAACACAATAAATGTGAATGTTTCAGTCAATGGCAAAAAATGGTGCCATGAGGTACCAAGTTGAACATCCAGTGGTCAGTATGAGAGAATTGTACTCAAAGTGCCACAATTTATCTGCTCTAATACAAGATACACAAATTTGTATGGTCCTGTCAAGCAGACAAAAACATGAACATGATAAATAGGACGTGTGGTTTTGCACTGTTAAATGACATACAGCTGTTATCACTGAGGGTGTACTTACTTTTGTTGCCAGTTATTGAGAGAATAATGGCTGCATGTTGGCAAAACATGCAACCAATTGGATGAAATGAAAGCAATTGGATTTGAACTCGACCTTTTTATCAGAAGTCCAAAATCTTACCCACTGACCTACTGTTTTTCATCTCTGTTAGCATTCCTACTATGAAATTGTGTGAATGATATAATTGTAAATCGATGCTCTGTACCCTGAGTAAAGTGGTGCACTATACATTGTGTGCTCACCTGGGAAAATCCCTTTATATAACAAAAATAGGGGCATTTTCTCTTTATAGAAAAAAAGCCCAGGCAAATTGAAATATACTGTACAAGACATGGCAACTCAGTCCTTTTTTCTTACCAGACATCTCCCTGTACTCTCATCACAATCGTCTGAAAGTCCATTGCATGCACAGGAAGCGCAGCGGCCGTTTCGGTCTCTATAGTAACCGCGAGAACATCTCTGTATAAAGACAAAGAGGAAGAGAGAGAAACTCATGAACATTTTCATTCTTAACACGTTTGAACAATAGATAACGTCTGTGGATCATTTCCAAGAAGGAAGAATTTCCTGAAGATCATGGGAAAAAGAAATATAAACATTTTTTTCCCCCCTTTATTTGGTTTTCATTGTGTTTAGTGATGTCATATTGGCTGACTAGGTTTTTTCAAACATAAAGCAATGTCACACAGAAATATAGATTGTGAGTACTTTTATATATAGAAATATATCCTTAATGTTTTTGGCAAAGAATGCTGGTTATGCACAGATTGCATTACTTATTTAAGAGCAAAATGCAAAATGCAAAAAAAAAAAAAAAAAAAAAAAAAAAAAAAAAAAAAAAAAAAAAAAATAAGAAAAAAAAAAAAAAAAAAAAAAAAAAAAAAAAAAAAAAAAAAAAAAAGAAAATCAACATACAATGTCAAAAAACGTACAAAAATTCTAGTGAAAACAGTTTGAATTAAATATTTTTGATTTTTTCAGAATTTCAAACATAATATTATTCTTTTTTATTGCATTATATGGACAAATATATCTTCTTTTTCTCTTTCGGCTGCTCCCATTAGGGGTCGCCACAGCGGATCATCCGTCTCCATACCACCCTGTCCTCTACATCTGCCTCTTTTACACCAAATATGGACAAATATATATATATATATATATATATATATATATATGTATTATATTGGAACACAAGACTTTATTTTCAGCTAGAGGTTTTTTTTTTTTTTTTAACCAAACTGTTACCACAAGGTTGGAGACACAAATGTATAAGATGTCTTTAGATGTTATTGCATTACAATGTCCCTTCACATAAACTATCAAACCCAAAACTGTAAAATGCCACTGTGCACAAAACCATCTCCATGAAGATATGAAGTAGAAGATCTTCCAGAGTGGGATCTCTGCCCTCAACCCTATTAAACACCTTTAGGATGAATGTGAACGCTAACTGCACCCCAAAACTTCTCACCTCGCCTACATCAGTACCTGACTTTATAGCTGAATGAGCACAAATCTCCACAAGCACACCAACATCTAGTGGAACATCTTCCCAGAATAGTGAAGGTTTTATAACAGCAAATGGTCAATTTCCAGTGAAAATGAGATGAGTGAACACATTTTTCTTTCAAATATCGTTTTCCTACAACTCAGTGTTGGGAACGGCTCACTCCTGAAAGCACTGCTACAGACACAATGGAAACGAAATTCTCAATGAAAGTAAATTCTCAGACTCAAAACCATTAAAAAAATAAAAAAAAATATCCTATCCAGCGTCAGTTTTCTTGAATTGAACTGAAATGAGGGAATCTCAATTCTCAGTGTTCTCAGGATAAAAGTGGAAACACAATGAGCCCTAAAAATGTAACCTTTCAGAACCTTAAAGCTCTAAAACAAATGTTTCCGCCAGTAGTAATGTATTTAATTCAGTTTCCAAAGCAGCAAACGTGAATCAACCAAAAAAAAAAAAAAAAAGTTTTACCTGTTGTCCATCATCCAATAAAGGAATCTCAATCCTCTGTGTGTCCAAATCACTAAGTGAAGGAATCTGAATCCTCTGAACAGTCCAATCACTAAGAGAAGGGAAAAGAAGTCTCTGGTGCCCCTGGTCGTTTTGAAACAGGTTGTTGTTGTTCCCCCGTGTCCCAGCTTCATGCCGTCTCGGAGATGTCCCATGAGAAGGTCTCGGTCCGGCAAAACACAGGTTTAGCAACGCAAAGCAGACGAGCAGCCAGAATGCTCGCTTTACACTCCATTCTGACATTCTACTGGTAGCGCAGGAACTGTGCGTGTGTGTAAGTGTGTGTGTGTGTGTGGACAGACGGCGCTTTAAGAGCGCTGTGAGTGAAGGACACGCCCCGAACATGTGCTCATACCTGCGTCAGGGGAAGTACACTCACAAACGGTGCTCCACGCACACACAAACATTTCCACCACTGACATGACGATTAGTCGAGCTTTATAACGCAATAACTACACAACATTGTTCCTGCCTCTGTCCATATTTATATGAACAAAGGTTTGTGGACACCTGACCATACAATGGTCCACTTTTGTTCTTATAATAAGCTCCATAATAATAATAATAATAGAATAATCTCTTCTGGGAAGATGTTCCCATAGATTTTGGAGATTTGTGCTCATTCAGCTACAAGGCTGTTAGTAAAGTCAGGTACTGATGTAGGTGAGAAGGTGAGGAGGTCTGGAGTGCAGTCAGTTCTCACATTTATCCCAAAGGTGTTCAGTAGGGTTTAGAGCTCTACAGCAGGAAATCTTCCACTCCAACCCCATGTAAAGCATATCTTCATTAAGCATTCACTTATTTGTTTATTTATCTTTCTATTAATATATTTCTAATGACTTAATACATTCATTAATCCATCTATTTACATGTAAAAATACAAAAATTCCCAGTTTAGAACAACAAAACAACCTCCATGATCCAAACCAGTCTGGTTTCAAAGCGGCACATTCCACAGAGATGGCACTTTTGGCTGTTTCTGAGAAACTGCATGCTGCTCGATCAGCCAAGCTGTCATCTGTACTTATCTTCCTGGACCTTGCAGCAGCAGCATTTGACACAGTCAACCACAAGACTCTCTTGTCGACCCTCAGGAGCCTCTGTATCCGTGGAACAGCATGAGAATGGTTTGCTTCCTACCTGGAAGGTCGCTCATACCAAGTAACATGTAGGGGATCCACATCTGCCCCGTGCAGACTCACCACTGGTGTCCCACAAGGCTCGGTACTTGGTCCCCTCCTTTTCTCCCTTTATACACACTCCATTAGTGAAGTCATATCCTCACATGGTTTTTCTTACCACTGCTATGCTGATGACACTTAACTTATCTTTTCTTTCCCTCCTTCAGATACCACAGCTTCCGCTCAGATCTGGGGATGCTTGACAGAAATATCTTCATGGATGAGTGCTCACCAACTAAAACTCAACCCCACCAAAACAGAACTGCTGGTCATCCCAGGTGATTCATCTCCAGGTCAAGATCTCCGAAGAACTCTTCATGACCCTCTCCCCTTCAGCCACTGCTCGTAACCTTGGGGTAACTAGGGACAATCAACTGTCCTTCTCCTCACATGTTGCTAATGTGGGTAGTTCCTGTTGATTTCTTCTCTACAACATCTGAAGGATTTGAACATTTTTGTCCACACAGGCTGCCCAGGTGCTTGTTCAGTCTCTTGTCATTTCGAGACTGGACTACCTCTGAACGCTATTCATCCACCGCAAATGATCAATCTGCCCAAGTTCTCCCACACCACCCCACTGCTGCGCTCACTCCACTGGCTTCCAGTAGCTGCACGTATCAGATTCAAAACTCTGATGCTTGGCTACAAGGCCAAAAATGGACCAGCACCATCTCACCTCAGAGACCTCATCACACCTCGCACCGCACCACGCTGTCTGAGATCCTCCAGCACTGCTCAACTGGTACCACCTTCTCTCAGAATGAGAGGTAATTATACTTCAAGGCTCTTCTCTGTTTGGGCATCGAGGTGGTGGAATGAACTTCCCCTAGATGTGCGAACAGCGGAGACCCTGGCTATCTTCAAGCGACGATTGAAGACCTACCTCTTCCTGAAACACTTAAATTAGCACTTTCCAAGTTTGCTTTGTAAAAATCAAGAGTTGTAGTCTGATTATCTTAAGTTTGTAATCTAGAGTACCAGTGTAGATTTATTCATTGCTAGAGAGTCAAAGCACTTTTGTACGTTGCTCTGGATAAGGGCATCTGCTAAACACCGCAAATGTAAATGTAAATGTACCTCCAAAGCTGTTTTGTTTTGTATGTTGACGATTGGAGAAGTTGAAAAAGAAAGAAGAGGGGAAAACATATATTTTAACATATATTAGGATTTTAAACATTTATTATTTTTATTTGAATTCAACTGAATGGAAAAATTATAAAGTACTAATTGAATTAAAAGAAAAGAAACTATAAAATTATACACAATAAACTGTACAAACTTTTTTTTTCATTTTGTATTCATGACTTTGAAGTGCATTTGCAATCAAATCAAATTGTTGGGAAAAAAAAAAAATCATATCAGACGTAGACAGTGAGTACATCTGGTGCTCACTACTGAATCACACAATCCATACACACTGTGTAAAGAAAGTTAAAGGTGTGGCTGCCACTCCTCACACACACACACACACACACACACACACACACACACACACACACAC